>JAWWLZ010000174.1:7495703-7508753 GCA_035041345.1 Poliocrania exsul
AGTTATAGGAGTTGCAAGTTCTTTGCTATTCTCAAACACCTGTCCCACTTTTTCTCCCAAAACTGCAAGGGTCAGTTTAAAAAGTTCCAGGAGCATAGAATTACACCTGTAAATGCTGCTCTGCACTCAGGAGTATTTGTGACATTTTCCGTATACTGCAAATCTTAAATAAATGGTTATTTCAGCAACTTAAAACAGAGGGGGTGATGCTGAAGTATAATTGTCCCTTCAAAAACCTCAGTTAGAAGTATATGCCACAAAGCAGCAATTACAAATAACCTGAGAAAACTAGATGAATTTATTTTCACATATTAATCAAAAAACCTTTACTCCAAGTACAAGACAGTCTTGAGAAGTGGATAGTAAAACTGAAGAAAGGAATAACATCTGTCCGTCTTGCTGCCTGGATGGGTTACACAGTTAACAAATCTGCATGTCATCTGTGCAATGGAAATAATGCCTGTTTGCTCTCTGAGCTGGTGGGGCTTATTGTAAAAGACACCAGAAAATCTGTGAGGGCTGGCATGAGTGTATGTGTGTGTCTATATGTGCAGGGAAAAGGAGGCTACAGCATTTAAGAGCCCTTCTTGTTCTCCTTCAGTGTAAGAAAAGGAGATAAGCAGTGGTTTGTTTATTTCTGCTCTTGTATATGGGGATCATGAAGGTCAAAGCAGATTTCATCTGTGTTACAGCTCAGAGTGGCAAAGAGGAGTTATTGGTACCAGGTTTTAGTATCAATTTGGATTTTGGGAACCACAGAGATGGACTGAGCATCACACAAAAAAATGAGCATCTGTTCAGCTTCCAGTGATGCTAAGCTATCTTATTCCTCTGGCACAGATTTATTTATATGAAGTGTAGCACTGAAACAAAATGTTGGCTTAGCCTCAATCTGTTTTTTATTTTTAATTTTTTTTCAATCCAATGTCATGAAAACCATTTTGGTTTGCTGCAATTGTAAGTTACAGTTCCATTTTCATTTTTGGCATTGTGGAAAATTGTCCTTGCCAGGTAAATACTGACAGTTTATAAAGGCCCATGTGAAAACTGAATGGAAATTATGTGGAAATTCAGGGGCTGCCCTCAGTGTTATAAACTTTTCCTGCCACCGCCCTGTAGGAAAATAACATGGAGCTGTACTTGCATTTTCAAGTGCTTCTGTATGTGAACTCAAAAGCCCAAGGCAGATTTCAAATGCATAGTTTTTGGTCAACTTAGAAACTGAAAAGCAGCTGTGTTTCATATCAAATAAGCCCTCCAAGGTTAAATACCTTGGTTGAAAAGTAGGTTGTTTTGGATCTGCTGATAGCCTAAGGATTTCAACAGAAAGATTTGAAGGTCTTAATGAAAATTTGATCATTGTCTCCTGAGACAGCGGAATTTTGTGAGAGAATTCAGCAAGAGTTGGAACAGCCCTTACAGCTGTGTTTCAGCACCTAGCCAAAACAAAAATGAAAACATAACTTACTTATTCTGCAGCCTCATTAAAATTGAACTAATTTTTGAGAACATTATACTGTAGTTCCATGCTTCATAATAAACTGTTTATTCTTTCCCATACAAATGAGTGTGAACCATTAAGCTTTCAACAACAGCACCTAAAATAATGAGGAGGAACACATTTTTATAATGAGGATAATTGTAATTGCAGAATTTTCCAAGTGGTGCAGTAATTTTTCCCTCAGCTGTAAGATTGGCCTTTCTGTAAAATAAATGCTTTAGTTTACCTTTATGTTATTAGGCTCATTACAGAAGTCACTGTATAAAGTTTGGTGGTCTAAATTTTCCAGAACAAACTGACTAATGCTTATCCTATGCTTAAAGTCTTTGAGTCTTTCAAAGAATCATTTACCTCATTGTTGAAATCCTTTTGTCACACAAATTTTCATCTCCTACCTGCCATAGTTACTGATAATTAATATGCACAGAAAATATTTATAGTGATAAACAGGCATCAGAATTTTCTGTACAGGAAAAAAAGCCACTGGTGTGCAGGAAAAGTTAATCCACCCTCACGAGCTGCTATCCTCAGTGGGGATTCCCTGCTTTGCTCTCTAATGCCAGCCACAAAAAATATTACAACTCATGTTTCTCTGGGATGTAGTATAAAAGTGACATAACTGCAACTGGGTCATTTCTTGGAGTAACTTTTTTTTTTTCCTGATTTTTTTTATGTAGTAGCCACAGGGTTAGAGGTAGTCAATTAGACAGGGTCTGCTCTCATTGGTCATGAAGATAAGCCAAAAGGAAGACAATTAGTAAGAACATGTCACATTCACTCCCTTTGTGGTTTGGACCAAGAAGGGGTAAGAAAGACTCCAGTTCTGCTTCAGCCTGTTGATGTCCTTTAAGATACCAAGCAGAGCTCCACAGAAAATATGGGTGCCTTTCCTCAGAGGTGCAATGAATTTTTCTTCTTGTACTTTTTCCTAAGGGTATGTGTGATTTCCCTACTGAGGTCAAGGCACATAAATGATCATACAGCATTTGGTGCTTTCAATTAGTAGCTTTTCTGGTTCAAAATCCAACATCAAAACCTAATGAATTGCCTTTCAGGGTTTAACTGAATTGCCAGAAAAAAAAAACAAATCTTCTCTCTGCACTTTGTGAGGAATCTATTTTCCTTCCTCCTCTTTTTTGCTCAGCTTTTAGGAACACAGATGCGAAGGGCTGAGCTGTTCAGGGTAACAGACAGATTGATTTGTTCATATGTCAGTTTAACAGAACAAACTGAATGGACATCTAGAGAAGAAATAGAGAGATCTGAGGAGATGCTGAAAACCACTAAGTGACGATTCATAAAATGATGTGGTTATTTATGTAAGGGCTTCCACCCCCCATGCCCATCTACCTACTGCAGTTCAAACAAGTTTTTTCCTTTGAACCAGTTCATCACATAAAATATGCATCATGATCCAGTGAAGCATTTATTTAATTGTCAATGGGCTGAGACAAAAAGGAAAAGCCTATTTTATCAAAATATGCTAAAAATAAGGATGGCAGCACAACAAAGTGAGTGTTTCAAGGATCTAAGCTTTTGCACAGAGCTCTCCTGAATATTGGTTTGCTTTTTCTGTTTGACTGCTCCACTGTAGTGTTGAACAGTCAAACTACAGCCCCAAGGCCTCAGGCAATGGATGTTCATTTTCACCAGACACACATCCCAGCACTGTGATTAGCACCTCCACATTCAGGGCTGTGCAATCCAGACTTGCTAATACGCTTTGGGGCTGCCAGTTCTGATATGTGCATTAGTCTGAGTATCATCACTTTTAAATGTTTAATAATCTGATTGTGATAAATGGTCTGGATATTTATCTCCTTCCTCACAGAGAAGGATCCCATTAGTGAATTCAATAATTTCCAGAGGGTCAGGCTTCCTTGCCAGAGGCTCAGGTTGAATTTAGCACAGGATCCATTTCTTTCCATGCACTATGTCCCTACCAGAGGTATGGTAAGAGTCCATTTTTTCACCATCAAATAGAGTGTGAGTTGCCAAATGTTGATATAAAAACCAGTTCTGCTGACAGGATGCCCAACAACCCTGAGGCCCTTCAGTGCAGCTAACCCTTTGCTTCCCCTGACACTCTGGATGTTTGAACATTCATGTTACTTATTCCTGGCTAAGAGACAAATGCAAAACCTCAGGAAAAGTTCTGTAAGTTATGTAAATAATACGGAATTAATATTTCACTGTATGACTCTTTTTTCTTGCTATTCATCCATTTGTTCTAAAAAAAAAAAAAATTGGCATATGTTTAGATTACAATGAATTCACTCTTATGCTCTAACAATCTTCTTTCAACTATTTATTGCTCATGCCAAAGTAGTAGCTCTAAGTTTGAAAATAATTGTCTGAGGTAGGCAACTTTTGAAAAGTCCTTCCTAAGACTGCCAGCACACACTTCACTGAAACACATTGATTTAGCCTAAAGAAATTCACATTAGCAGGGTGGTTTAGACACACTGGCCTTCTCCAAGTGATGTTTTAATGAGATACTTGGATTGGATTACGGTGAGTCAGAGATCATTAAGAGGGTGTAGAACTGCCTGGGTACATCATAGTGGGACTGAAACGAAAGTATCGTGAGGACTTTGTGTCCCAGGCTTGTTGTGACGTCTGTCTGCTGCCATCAGCTTTCTCAGGCTATTAAGTTGGTCTTGCAACGTCAATCTGTCTTGAAGATTATCTAGAGTCAGCTGACTTAAAATGAATATCATCTACTTTTAACTAGGTGTTTTTATTTCTTTTGCACACATGTAAATTCATACAGTGAAATTCTTCTGCAGCACTGGCTTATGTCCTAGCTCTTCCCCTCTGCTAATGGTAAGAAAGTATTTGAATGGTCCCCATAAATTCTCTTTTCATGGACAGGAATGGTATTAAAATGCAATGTAGAAAATTATAGACAAAACAGGAGTAATGAATGGCAGCTTTTGTCTGTTTGGAGATTTACTGTGCAGTAAATAAACGCATAAACTCACCAGTGTATCACAGACTGGAGTATTTTGCCCTGTGTGCACTCACGCATGCACTTTTTTTGCCTTGTGCCTGTCATGAGGAGCAGCTGCAAATTCCCATTAAGAGAGAGACACTGTGAAGTATGAAATCAAGTGTTTCATGCAGCACCCTGGACTTTCTTTCCTTAATAGAAAAAGCCTTGCAGAGAACACTGAACACGGTAACCAGTAAAGACAAAAACTGGCTCTGGAGGGGAAATGCCAGTGGAAGAAGAAAGGGGGTTTTGTGCCAATGGTCCTTACGTTTTCATGAGGCAGATGCCTCATTCACATTCATGTCAGCACGAGGAAAAGCCAAACCTTTTTAGCCTGCAAGGATAAAACCCCATGATTTTGGGAAAAAAAGCAAGAAGGATCTTTCCCAGCTACATGTGAAAAGTTCTTCCCTCTGGCAATGTGCTGGAGTGCCTAAAATCTGGGACTGTTAATTCCTCTCTCTAGAAACCACAACACTGGTGCTCTGAATGCCAGAGGGAGGAAACACTAACAAAAATGGAGTTTTGCTGTCTCCTGCCCTGGACAGAGCAGGTGCTGTCTCTCCCTTCCTGCCATGATCTCCTCCTGTGCACTGGGCACATGCCATGGGGCACAAGTCTCTGCTGAAAAGAGAGCAGAGCTGCTCACTTGGTTCACTGGCAGCTTTGGACAGAGCCTGCCAGTGGGGCTCACATTTTAGAAATCACTATTTGAGAGTGCAGACAGGCAGTCAAGGAATCAAGACAGACAACACTAGACACAACTTTATTCCCCTGGGATATTTAGGGTACAAGTTGGATTCAGAAAGGCTTTTTTTAGCTATGACCATCTTTCTATGCTGAAAGTTGCCTGGTTCTTTTTTCTTTCTCTTTTTTTTTTCTTTCTTTTTTTTTTTTCCCCCCTACCCTGAAGGTAGACACAGGTTCAAAGACATTTACAAAATAGATCTGAACTAGTGTAATGCTTATTATTATGGACAAGTACAATCTTACATCTGGGAAGTGTTTAGCCTGAAGACTTGCATTTTCCCTCTGCTTTTCCTATAATTGAAATATATACAGCAGTGCAAGTGATCTTTCACCAGTGTGCAAATTATGACCGGATTTCAACTTAAAAGTTGGGAGATGGTGAAAGCACTCACATTGTTACTTGAATTTATCCTGCCTATCTTAAGTCATCTCATTGAGTTGTCTCAACATGCTGGATTCTATCTCTGGGTGGTGGGTCTTTGCTAGAGGAATCACCCTGGTTTCTATTCCTAGCTTTTCCTTGACCATTGACACAAAACTGAATGCTTAAGTGACTTGTTAGAGAAATCTAGGCCTTTGCACATGTTTATTTTTGGTGGATAGAGATTTGTGCAGTTTTGGAGTGGTTTGTTCGACTTTTTCCTGGTTTGAGTGCTGCCAACATCTGTGCTTCTATTTGATTTGATTTTTTTATGTGTCTGTGACTACTCTTGTTTTCTGCTTTTCTATCAGGAAAAGATTACTGAGCCTTTAAGAAGCCCACACTGAACAGCCACCCCAAATGCTCTGACTGTGATGAGTTGTTTCCTGTTACAAATTGTTACCTACTCCTGCAGAGGAGTTTCCTCTCTTTTTTTTTTTCTTTTTTATAAACCATTTCATGTTTTACTCATAGATTTAATAAAGATGTTCGGTTCCTAGTTATCATCATCTAAAACCACTACATGTCTCAAAAAAGCAAGGCAGAATATAAAGATATAGAGAAAAGATTTCTTAGTGAATGAATGATTTCTTGACATCAGTGAAACATCCTCCAGTCAAAAATTTACTTAAAATAGAAGGAGCATCCTTTATAGCCTATTACTAACTGAAGTAGCTGCAGAATATCTTCATTAGTTAAACCAGCCTATATTTTTTTCATAGAACTCAAGCTTGGAAGGCAGTGGGAGTGCAGTGTGAGTCCATGTGCCTTACCTCAAATATCCACTTACAAATTGTCTTGGTCTAGGGAAACCCACGGGATTACAAAAAGTCGACAGCATAAGAAATTCCAAGCTAGTTATGAAAGTGGTATGTTTTGGGTGTGATGAAAAGAGCCAGAGGAGGAAGAGATGACTGTCCTGGCTCTTAGTGCATCCTATGCCCCAGAGCACAAAGAGGCTCGAGGGTGGAACCAACAGGTGACAGGTCCCTCAGCAGCCCCTGAAGCTGAACTGGGTAATGTTCCTTTGGAAAAGAAATAGTGGCATGCAAACATTGGTGTGTAAATATTTTGTGTGTCAGATGATGATGGTTTTAGACAAAAGTGCATTTCCTTCATTACCTCATTTTTTTTTTTTTAAACAAATACAAGTGGCACTGCTTTTCACCTTCTAAACAGAAACATAACTGGATAATTCCTGGGAAATGGAAACATTTGTGTTAGATATGTGTATTCATGAGCATGTAGAAAGTTACTGTAAGCCTAGGGTAGCCATTGGCATTTCATGTCAATTTTAGGGAGGTTTTATAAGTCTGCTTTACTCTACTGTTTCCCCCAAATGATTGTTACCTTAGCAACTGCCAAGTTGCATACAAACACTTGCTCTGAGAAGCAGAGCTCAACAAAGTAAAGCACCTATCTTTAAGGAATCACCAGGAACACAGTGCATATTGTGGATTTTTTTAACTCTCACATACACTCATCTACATAAAATTCTTTTATTTCACGTTTTCCAAAATTTGAAAAAAACGCCTTCCAGACCTTTTAGCAGCTAGTCAGCCTTTGCCTCAATTTTACCTTTTTTTTTTTCTTCCAGCTTGCCAAGTTTTTCAAAAACTAATATTTCATTCACAATAAGGGTAATGAAGACTGCAAGGTCAGTGATGTGTGTGCACTTGGATAGCATTGAGTAGAACTGGGTAAAACCATAGACAAGACTTCATGTGCCAGATGGGTCATGTTCACTAGTTGTGTCCATCTGACTTAGGTTTTGATTCACATACAGACAATTTAGCATGGAGGAACATGTTGTGATAAAATTCAAATTAATTTTGAACTTTTTACCAACCACTTAAATCTAGTTATTACTTTTTAAAATCTGAAGTAAGTAAGTTAGGAAAAACATGTACTAATCATTTGCTCTCTTATCCTGTGTACCAATGTTATATTTAAATGAGCAGGAACTCTAACCTTTTATGCACTAAATGAATATAGGTGCATTTTGCATCTCTCATGTTTGGTTACTCTATCCCTTCCCCCACAAGGTACCCATTAGGCAGTGCTCTATCCAAAGAAATACATGGCAATAAGGGATGTCACAGGAGCACGTTTCTGTTTTTTTTCAAAGCAGCTTGTCAGAGAGGGCAGCCTTTATGCTTGTTTTCCAGCTGATTTCCCCAGATGTAATCAAACAAGTGATTTATCCAAGGTCATACACCAAGTTACTGGCTAAGCCAAGACTGTAAGATCCTGGGATGCTCCTCTTTCATATGCTTTTGTTTCACTTACTTCTGCCACAAGACTCCATTCCCATTCCCTTGGTGCTGATCTGAAAATTGAACATTATTAATATCAATGAAGTTTCTTCTCCCCATAGCCTTCATGGTTATTTTTTCCCCTTTTTTTGTTGGTTTATTTGGCTGTTTGCTTTAAACCAGCTGTCTGCCTAGATTTGTTTTTAGTGTGACACTTGACTGGAGAAAATCAATTTAAATATCCTGGTGAATATACAATATGGAAGATATTGCTTACTTCATTTTGTTCTAAATCCACTAGAGGCCACTTCTGCAGGATGTTATACCTGTAAGACAAAGCATGAGCCACTAAGAAATAAACATCAAGAAATTACACCAAGTGGTATGAGTTTAATTTGAAATATTTTTCAAATTCAATTGCCTCTACAATAACCTAAGATCATCAATTTAAGTCACTTTTCTGGAAAAGTCACATAGTCACACCATTGATACTCTCAGGTGACTTAATGTTGGGTCTACTGACATTTTTATGTATATACTTAGATAGGTAAATGAAGAGGCAGGCAAGGATAAGCTTTTTAATTTTATACAAGCCTTTAATTTTGTATGTGCTTGAGTCATAGTCATCCAATTCTCTGTTAGCCAAGGCAGGGGAGAAAAACATGAAGGCAAGAACGAGAAGGAAGAGAGATGTTAAAATTCAAAGCCTCCCTGCCTTATTACTTTCTCTTACAGATTGCCCTGTCGTGGGCAAAAAGTCAAAATCAGCATTTTAATAAAGTGGATTACAAAGAATTTGTTTCCCTTTCCTGCAGGTGAAACAGGATTGAGTCCTCCATTTATCATAGCACCTTGGTGTTCCAACATGGAATTCAAACAGAATTTTTTTTGAAAAATAGTTTTGAAGGTAAGGCATTTCTGTTACATCCTATTCTCTTTCAATCTTCTAGATCTGGTCTTTTGAAAATATTTATATCAAAATCTTTTGTGTTGTTCAACATTCTAATCATGTTTCTTGGGTCTGTGTGTCTTTTTCTGAACAGACTGTAAAGGATTGTAGGATCTCAGAGCTCAACATTGAAATGGGCTAGGTGGGAATCCAGTCATTCTCTTTAAACACATTTAAAAAATAAAACAAAAAATAGGTTTAGAGTCTGATAACACTGGTGAACTTCATTGCAGGAGACTGCAGTTCTTTCAGCCTGTCATAAGTCTGTTTAGGGTGTCAGGAGATGATGTATCTGTGCAAAGATGGCAGAGAACCAAAGCCAGAGGAGACTAAAACAGAAAATAATTGTATATTTCCATTAAATTGGAGGAAAGAATTAAAAAAGGTCTAGCTTGACAGCTTATCAGCCAATGAGTAGCAAGAAATAAATTGCAGCTGGAGTTAGTGCAAACAGATATCCAACCATGTTGTTTCAAGGAAAACTTTGAAAGAAAAATAGTGGGTCTTTTTCAGTTATCAAAACTCTGGCAGCATAAACCACTTTTTAAAATAATCTTTCAGTTCCTATCTCTTTTTCTGACTCCAGACAATACCATGAACACTGTTAAATACATAAATCAACATGGTATATTCTTTTCCGTTCTTCACCAATGGTCTCTAAAATACAACTTAGCAAGAATAAGGTAAAAGATGAAAGCTGTATCCTAATAAAAAAAGAAAATCTACCTCTAACTGAATTAGTCAGTTTTCTTGGGTGGATAACAGCAGGAGGGTAGGATATCACACTGATGTAATGATTAACCTTGCTAACAAACTAATTAACCAGCCTACACACACTGTGATGTTTCTCAGTGCTGTATCTGATGAAGACATTTGAAAATAAAAGTATTGCACAGAAGAGCACCAATCCTTTGGCACTTGTCAGGCTCCAACTTAGCTGTACTCTGTCTCACTTTGATTTTCCTTTCATTCTGCCACACATAAACAAAGTTGGGTTTTATTTTCTACCTTCAGTTTTTAGTTGCTTCTTGAAAATCAGTAGAATGTAATGGCTATGAGAAAGGATGGTAAGCTAGAAAGTGTCAGATCTTTCAGTGAGGAACTTTAGAAGATATTGCTTAATATATTTAGCATTCACAGATTTCACAGAGAAAACAATACTACTTTCCAGACCTAGAGTTTTGTAAGGGTTAATATTTGGCAAACTTTTTAAAATTCTTAAATACAGGCTATGCTGAAGATGAAGAATAATATTTTTTTTTATTATTAATATAAGTAACGGATGAACTAACCACTGTGACAGTAGCTCTGTGTTAGCAAAATCTGAATACATATGAGTGGAATATATATTTACTTAAAATACTTTTGAATAGTAGCTGATAGCTTATGAAATGAAAGGTGCTAGTCATAAATTGTTATTATCAGCACTAAAAAAAATTCTTTTAGCATAGGTTTGTTTTTTTTTTTTTTTCTGGAGGGGCTACATGGAATCTAAATGCTCTAGTTCATAAAGAATGCGATGCTTTAAATTGAATTCAGGAAAGCTCAGTTGCTGCCTCTTCATATGTGCTTCACAGCTAAATCTATTAAATTTTCTGGCACAGATGCAGCAGCTGTCAGTTTGGGTGGCTCTTCCAAGCAGTATCTATGAATTCAGTCATCTCAAGCACCCATTTCAGTAGTTTTTTCAGAAGCAAGGAAGTAGTGCCATAGGTGATCTTCCTCTCTCATGTCTTTGGGATCATTATAGTTTATGCTAATTGAAATGTAGAAGAAAAGACATGAAAGTAGAACAAGATTTTAGCCCAAGCCCATGACATAGCTCAATTCAGATCCCATTGTTGTAAATGAAGCCTTTATTTGAGGTGGGATAAATCACACTTTCCTTTTGTGCCACTGTCAAGGTTTCATTGAGGATTTGAGGTGTAAAAGATCTACCTTCAGCCCACTACACTCCCATTCCCACCCCAAACTTCACCACTTTTGAGTCCTTCTATACCATTGCCCAGGGATGTAGATTAACAGCTGTCTGTCATTTAACAGAATATCTACTCCTTTGGAACTACAATCCTTTGTGCAGCCAAAATGCAACAAAACAATCATTCCAAACAGTGAAAAGGCAGAGGGGAAACTTGACTTTGTATTTCTGAAGTGTCAGAAGAGCTGGAGGATAATGAAGAGGCTCTTTGGAGAGCAAAGCATCTTTAAATTCATTGGTCCTTTTTCAGTTGAAGGAGCACGGGCTTGGCAGCAGCCACAGTATCTCAGACAAGAGAAGCCTGCCAATCAATCATTCAATAATAGTGAGTTCAGCACCAGCAGAACAGTTTGTCAGATCAGAGCTAAAGCAAGTGGGGATTAAAAAAAGTTAAAAGTAATACTGGGCTTGAGGGCTTTTTCCAGAGCCCACTGTTTCCAGAGGAAGACAGACTTAAACTGACTTCAGGAGAGCAATGATGTCATATCTCAACCCAGACTTGACTTTCATATCTGATCTTTTTTATACTGTACTTTTAAATGTTTTTTTCACCTTCTGGTAACATACTGAAAGAGAAAAAGGCAATAAATATATAAATAAGGAAGAAAAATTAAGGAGTAGGAATGAGATTCAAGATAAAAAGGGTTATCATATCACAATGGCTTTATTAACTGAGTCTGCTGATGGAAACAACAGTTGGTGATTTTCTCTTATTTCCTAAATCCTTGAGAGGCAAGTCAGATGATCTTCCCAGCCTTTACCTGAGGAAGGTGTAAAGTCTGAAGCAAAAAGTTACAGGACAGTGTGAAGCTCAAGGCACTGGAAGCAGTGAGACTTCTCCCCAGAATGGGGCCAAATGAGCTAACAAAGTTTTGCCTTTCCAGAGGGATTTTCTGTGGTTCCCTTATCCCTCACTTTGCTCCCAAACATCTTCCCTGGGCAGCTGAGAGACAGAGTAAGCAACTCCTGGAAAAAAGAGTCAGAGCAGTGTGACAGCAAAAGGAGTAATGCTGGCATCCCAAGTGTTTCCTTCATTGCCAGAAGCTGGAACAATGGGTTGAAAAAGAAAAGGTGGAAAGAGAAAGGAATACAGTAATTATCCACACCAGTGACTACAGCAGGGCTGGAAGCAAGCAAAAACTAACACCTTATTATAGTCTCAGCCACTACTGTGTGCCAGTACTGTCAAGAACACAGCATATAAGGCTAAAACAAAGCCATGTAAAATTACAGAAATCCATCTGATGATCTCTTTTGAGAGGTCAGAAAATCTAGAAGAAATTCCTGCTATGTAAATGGGTGTAAAACCTTATGGCAATTGTGGGGATGAGGATTATTGTTTCTGCTTTACATATAAATCTCCTTGTCTGTATTACGTTTTAGAAAAGTAAGGTTAGAAAGATCACTTCTTAGCCAAGGATTTCTTTTGTACACACACATCCATGCATTGCAATCTTCTAAACATTTCAGTTTTTACTCCCCTTTCTAAATCTTCCAGGTTACAATATAGTTATGATATGACAGGCAAGATGTGATTATTACATTTTCCCTCTATTGCCTTCTTTCAAAAAACCCTATGAAATGAAACATTCCATGGGTAAGCTCTCTGTGTGCTTGATATTTTCATTCTACAAATGGTAAAAGGAAAAGAAAACAGAGGAAATTGTGATTCATGGAATCTCTTTGTTCTGATGATCTTCTTATTCGTTGAGTAGTTCTTCTCTCAGTTTAAGAAAAACATCACTTCTCATTTCATTTCTTCAAATACGTAGCTTTTTTTTTTTACTGCAGGAGGGAGACATCACTTAGAAGCTGGAGATTTATGTAGCTTCCACATCTAGTTTTGTGTACTGCTGTTAGTGTCTGAGCAATTCCCTAGAATTATACCACCTCTTTTCACAATTATTTGAGATTTTTTTTCCTTATTTGCTTCTATTTAGTCATCAGGATTGTAACAGAGAAAGGGAGCAGATGATGTACTGGATGCAGTGAGTTGGACTTGGCTGTGGAAATGTAGTAGCCCCAGACCCAGCCTCAAGTTTTTTTCTTTGAAAATGGTTTCCATGGTAAGTTTTCAGCCAGGTATATCCAAGAATTACTAGTAACCTTAGAAACCCTGCAGCAAATACATTTTTAGAAAAATTATACTGATATTTGTAGTCTACCTTGTAATGAAAATGTCGTTCAAAATTCATACTTTT
>JAWWLZ010000174.1:7508853-7544397 GCA_035041345.1 Poliocrania exsul
TTCTTTACATAAGAGTTTTCTCTAAATACCATCCAAATATGAAACACATTCAGCAATAAATACAAGTTATGAGAGCCCTTGGGAAATCCTTTTATCCTTTGAGTCTGAGAACTATCATTTCTGCCTTGTTCTTAAGTAGAATAGTAAACCTTATTTCCTGGGAGCTGCTGGAAGCGCAGAGTGATGCTGTGGGCTTTGGTCTGGGGTTATTCTTACATCAGTCATCGTTTCTCTGAGAAAGACAGGGCAAGGCTAGTCCTGTTAAGCAGTTCTGCCTGTAAAAGGCACTGTTCCCTGTTCTTTGCCCAGCCTTTTGTAGTGTTGAGTAACAAGCTTATTGCTCATAAAACTGAACGAAATTACTTCAGCATTTGCAATACAATAAGGATTGATCAGCAGGTGATGGAAAGTCAGCTGTATTTTTTTGCACTGTCAGATGGAATCTGTCTTACATTTATTTAATGTCTTTCCAATCTGTTTAAATCTGCAAATCTTTAAACACTGCTTATTCAGGTGTTTCATAGAACTTTGTTTATTAAATTGAGGGAAAAAAAACCTTCCAAGCATTTCTATAATCAGGTGGAATGTTGATAGGTACCTGGAGTACCTGACAATTTATGGATGTTTAAGGGAGGTCAGTTACAGCACACACTGCAAAATTAACAGTCCTCATAACCAAAATATTTATCATAAGAGCGCTGAAATACTTTCCTGGTCAAGCTAATAATAGTGGGTGTTGTAATGGCAAAGCATAACTAGTTGTGATCATTTCAAAGTGGCAGATCGAGCAGCTGCATCATTTCTTTTTTTGTAGGATGATAAACAGAGCTGTGTTATAAGCTCTTCTCCTTCTGATGGAAAAGAATTTGTTTCTGCTAAGGCTGCTGCCTCCATCACCTTAGGATGAAAAAAATAATAATAAAAAATGTTCTCAGTTAATCCTGAAGCCTTTCAAGATGAAAGTCAGTAAGATGAATGAGCACAGAAAAACCACCATAATATGTGAGCTTACTTTTTCCATACTCCCAAATGGAAATGAATCCTTGCCCTGAATACTGGGAGATGACCATGTAAAGGATAAAAAGGAGATTAAAAATGTGGGATTTTTAAAAATTTTATTTATATCTGAATTATTTGGATTGCCACTTTCCTAATGCGGGAGTTGTGGAAGGGGAACTTCTGATCTTTGTCCTGACCATACTTTTTTTTCAGAAACCTGTAAGTCCCTGAGGAACCAGTAATAAATTTTGAGAAGCACACAGGCCTTCCCCAGGGGGACTCATGTTTGCTTTTACTGTTAGGCCTTAGAGTTCTCTTGTAAGCATTGCCCATGGGAGTAAGTTCAGAAGAAAGGAAAAAGAAAAAAAAAAAAAAGGAAAAGAAAAAGAAAAAAAAGGAAAAAATTATGACTGTGAGGAAAAGATTACTACGAATAAGAGGAGCAATGAGAGACCCAGAAGGCAGCTGTGATATACAGCCCAGAGCCAAGGATGGAGGTCACTTTGCCACTGAACTGACTGTGAGGACTTAAGAGGAAAGTCAAAAAAAGAAAGCTGAGAGCTGGGAAACCCTGCAGGACATTTAGGAAATTGTCTTAATATATATAACAAAAGAAGCATATGGAGAAACAACTAGTTGTATTATTGAGATCTAACAGGTACTGGAGCAAGGTTTCAAAGGAGGGAAGGGAATGGAAATTTGAGATGAGAAGGCACCAGTGTTGGAGTACCTGGCTGCTGTTCTGGAAGTGGAAAGCAAGCAAAAGGAATACCATGAGCTGGAAAGAAATGGATCAGGCTTCCCTGGGAAATGGTCACAGTATCAAGTCTGACAGAGTTCAAGAAGTGTTTGGGCAATGCTCTCAGGCACGTGGTGTGACCCTTGGGGATGGTCCTGTGTAGGGATTCTTGGGGGTTCTTCCAACTCAGCATATCATGTGAAATCAGAATCTACATTGGAGATAGTCTGGAAGTATTTTAGAATCCTAAGTTTCAGATACTTGGTGTGGGACACAAATTGGTCTCCTTAGGACAAATCACTGGTAGAGTTCTGCAAGGATATGTTCCGTGGGTTAGCAGGAAAATGACAAGATATAAATCTCTTGAAGACAACTATTAGAGATAATTGAGAAATGGATGATACAAGGAATGATGAACTCACAAGCTGATACTGAATTCACATTCATCTGTCTCATCAAGATCTATAATTATACAAAATTACAAATTAAGTGTACTTTCATTAGGCTTACAAGTAAAAGGAAATAGCTCTTCTAATGATACAAGTATATTGGCACCGGAGGCCCCTCAGCACTAGAGTCAAATCTTTTCTGGCAGCTTAGAAAGGGCCCTATTACCTTTTTAAGGTGAACTGGAAGAGCTGAACCCCCCACTAAATGTGAAAGTACATTAAGCATAACTAATTACACTGAAAACGCCCCTCAGCCTATCTCCTGTTTTGTCTCTACTGCCAGGGCTCCTGTGCCTCATTTGTGAAGTTAATTAAGGCCGTTGTTCTGGGATGAGCCACTTGTTTTGCTTCTTGAGCTCAGCCTTTTGTAAAAACATGGAAGACTGAAATTTAAATAAATAAATGGACTTTTTTGTCTCTGTTTTTGCACAATAACATTATAATTCTCTGTGAAACACTTCTATCCCCAAAAGTCTCATATTGCTCAGCCAAACAGTATAAAAGACATTTGGAGAAAACAGAGAAATCAAAATTCTTCTCAGTTCCCTGGATTCTTTTCTTTATGTGAAATAGGTGCAAGACCCTTACCTAGTTGCAAACCCTGGGGCCAAATCCACCAAAACTATAAGTGAAAGTTTAACACAGAACTAATTGCAGTTTGTTTGACTTACTGCTTGGTAGCCCCAGCTCACTGGAACAGATATTCTTAGTGGGATACACTTTGGAAAATCATTACCTGGACAGCACTGGTGTCTAAAAAGGTGCCAGGGCTGAACTCACTTGGATTGGATGGATGTGTTATCTTCATGGTGGAATGGGTGGAGTTAGGCAGCCTTCTTCAAATCCTCTTAACACTCTTCCTTGAGTTTTAATATAAATCAATGGCAACTAAGAATATTTTCATGTTGCAGAAAGAAACGTTTAAGTCTAATGGAGGTGCAAAAATTAATGAAGGCAACATCGACTGCAGGGCCTCACCAACCTGCCTTGTCCCAAGCATTGCCATGAATGTCTTCACAAACTGTGGTCATGGAGAGCCATCCAGGAGGACATAGAACTTCATCTTCTGGCTGTATGCAAAGCATGAGGAAAGCTGAGAAAACAGTATGTGAGTAAAGTCAAGGAGGAGATTCATAAAGAAAACGATGTATGAGTAAGGTCAGTGGTAAATACTTAGAAAGATGGAAACTTAAGGGATTGTAATTTTGTCTCTGCCTTCACCAGAGTCAAGATCTCAACTCAGAAATCTAAATCAATTAAAATATATGGAATAATTATGTCCATGAGATTACTGTAGATTTGAAACAAACATAAAATCTGATAAAATATGTCAGTCTCACATATAAGAGAAAGTTTAGCACTTGCTTAGATATTGTAACAGTAGGCTGCAATGATGAATGAAAAGAAAGAAAAAAAAAAGAAAGAGGATATTTTTAAAGCCATAAGATCAGTATTTTCCAATTTCTTGACATCTTTCCACAGCTTTAAAATATCCTACTTTCCTATGGAATTTACCCTGAAATAAAACAAATATCACAGTTGCGGCATCCTTTACAGCACAAAGATATCATAGGCAGTCAAGGGTCTCTGAAAGGTTGATGAAATCAAATATGTATCAGGCATCTGTCTAATCCCATTAAAATAGAGCTTTAGAAAAGATGACTTTAGAATAATCTCTTCAGATCAATTTGCCAGTAAGTCCCCACTTGCCACACCCTCCTCAGGTTGCATTACGCAGCTCATTTTCCTCCTGTAATCCTACCAGACTCCTGTGTACTGCAGATTAAACAAAACAGAGAATTACAAAAGCAAGGAGATAAAACTAAATAGACAATTTGAAAAAGTGAACCAAAGAAGGGAAGGTATAATGCTTCGACTGAGGAAATATTAATTTCCCTGCTTTTCAAATGGAGAAAATCATTGTGAACAAAAATCAACTCAAATAGGAAAGGATAAAAGGAGATAAAGAAATGTGTCCACTTACTCTTCATGCAGAACATAAGAAATACTGTCAATATTTAAAACCTCTTTATTGCTAGGAACAGAGTACTATCAGCAGCTGATCTGGAAAGAAAGCATTTCATTTTTCAACAGAAACCCAAATTTTTCCCTTCCTAAGTGCCAAAAAAGATCTGTGCAAATATGCTTTGCTCTCAGCAGTGTGCAGATGAGCAGCAGGCAGTTCTTGTTTCTGTGTTCCATATCTGAGGAAGTCATTATTTATTAATAGCTCTGTTGACAGAGTCACCTGGAGCCCCTTCATTTCCCCAGATTGCCTTAAATCCAGATTTGTCCAATGGTCTATACAACTAAGTATTCATGTTTAGAGCTCACATTTTTGTGGCTTTTCCCCAACAGAATTACTTCTATTTTTCCTCTCCAGAAAGACCTCAGATCTTTTACCCATTGAGGAGAGGAAATAACAGGCCATTTTATCAGCATCTTCCTTTTTGAGGGGATGGAGCAACAAAATGGTGGAGAAGGGTGAACTTGTCATCTCTTTCTTTGAGGGTCTGCAACTCTAGCTCTGTTCACAGAGATCAGAGATACTGGGTGGCAGAAAGCAGAGAGAAAGTCCCATGTTACTGCTTCCTTCAGAAAATAAGAGATAAATTTTGGAGAGGATTCTCAAAAACTTTTTTTAAGTATTTAGGGATTCAAATTTAATCAGATAATGTGTAACCAAAGCCAGAACATTCTTAGAAAAGGCTTTAATTCAGTTTTAACTTCATGGCATGAAGGAAGCTGATGAATAATAGGTTTTACACAGTTAGAAAACCTAACTATAGGTTTCAGTAGACACATATGTTCTCGTTTCTTGGGAAAAGAATGTTTCACAAACTTTCTTTTCACTTTTCTGCCAGTGAGTTTGCCTCATGGATAGCAAGAACAGAGCAGTAGCAAAAGAATTTGACAACTCTTCACTTAGCCTTTTTTCTATGGCTCAGTAGCTGACTACTTTTGCTTCTCTGAGCAAATTATTTAATTTCTCTGAATTCTGTGATTTTCTTAGTTTTAGAATAAGCTGACTTTTTTGTATAAGTGGTTTGGTCTAGGATCCCACCAGTTTAAGGCTGAAGAGAACTGGCTTGAGCCATTTTATGGATTGTGGAGTTTGCATTATTAGTCAAGTATGGATGCTTTCAAATGGACAGTGCTAGAAATTAAATACAATTTCTGTAGAGTTTGTAGCTGAGCTTAAGAATGCTAATAATGATGATTGAAACACTTTCTTATCAATTACTTGTTTCTCCACATTATTACAATTTCCATAATGACTTTAAGCAGTTGCAACACAGTGGTCAGTGGTCTCCACAAGATAGGTGGGATTACGTGGGAACACAGATACAGTTGCTGTCTTGCTCCCTTTTTTCTTGCTCCTTTTCTTCTTTCCTCTTCCAAGAGGATTTTTTAAAAATGTTTTAATTTGGGTTTTTGTTTTTGGTTTTTTTTTACATAGTTCTTTTTCACCTTCACTGCAGCAGAGCAGGATAACAGGGTTGTGGAAGAAGATGGGGTGGACATTGTATATTCATGAAACACATTGAAAATGCGTGTAACATTTCTGACCAGGGACAGGACACTACTGATATCACTCTTCCTTCAATTCACCTGTCTTGCTAGAAGATTAACTGTCAAACATATTGTAGTCTTATGAAATAATTTCAGTCAAGCAGGGAACAGGCCACCTGTACTTAGAGCTCAAGCAAAATTTGAACTGAATCTTTTATTAGATTTGGCTACCTCTGATAATGTGCCTGATTAAAAGGTGATGATTATGCTAATGCTAGTAATGATAATAATATTATGACCAATGTTATTTTCCCCTTGGTTTATGTTCATTCACTCTTACCTGGCTTCAGAGGCATTCCAGACTTAAGGACTGAAAAAAAATCAAGGCTAAAGATGAAATGTATCCCTCAGATGAAATAACTAAGCTAGTGCTAAAAGATTTCTAGCTTCTTTAGATATTTCTTAAGTGGTGATTAACAGTGCACCTAATTCTTCAGATTTACATGTCCTTGTAACTCTGACAGAAATCATACTCTTTTAGACTAATCTTCTCTTATTTAATCAAGTTGTAGCGTCTTCAGGAACTTCTTTCGATGTGCACACCCAGTGGAAGTTTCAGCTCTATTTTTGGGTGTTGGGTTTACACATGTTTAGACTCAACCATTTGCTGAAAAGTGAATGTGCAAATGTTTGTTTTAAATGAGCATTTTTGCTTTGAAATCAAGCTCAGATCTCCAAAAGAATTTAATTTTACTGACAATTAATTTTCAAATAGGCCATATTGAGTAACACTAAAGGCAAAAAGAAGAACTAAGTCCTGGAGATCCTAAGTCAATGAGAAACTGATTTGTCAGGTCTTCTCTTCTGCCGATTCATCCAGCAGTTATTGAGATTTATATGGTATTGGAGGGAGACAAGAAAGAACATTGATCCATTTGCACATGCATCAGACACCCCTGCCAACTGCAGTTAACTCCTTCACTCCATCTTTTAAAGTTTTAACCTCATTCATAGCAGTTCTCACCTTGTTAAATGAACCCACCTTTATGGGTTTCAATCAAACTAAACACCAGGCAGAGTGCCAGCTGTATTCCTTCAGTCAACTAATACCACATTTAATTATCTCTTCTCGAGCTGATGCTTTTCACTGGAGAGATTCTGCTCCCTCAGTCCATTCCTACTACTGGCAGGAACTAATATTTCCTCTATTATTCTTATCCAAAATCTTCATTGAAATCTGGAGTTTTATAATCCAGTGTATGAAGGATCACCAGCACTTGGGCATTGAACTTAACATCATACATCTAAAACGCATAGTTGGTTATCTCATGTATTTAATTTCTTCTCTTTTTCTCCATCTCCTCAGATTGCCTTTTGTAGTTGTGAATTAAATCAATATCCTGTTTCACGTGAGCTATCACAAAAGACAAATAAACTGCAGGGAAATGATTCAGAAAGAGGATTAAGATGAGATAAGCTTTCCTGTTTTAATAGCATCTTATTTTTATTCCATTCCTTCTTTAAAAACAAACTGTGGGGAAACTTGCACTTGGCTTGTTTGTGAGAATTCCCAGAGATTGTTCCTATCAGGCACATGAATTGCTAATGAGAAAGTTGTGTGGCTTCTCACCTTTGCCACCAGGTTCTCAACTGCTTCCTACTTTTCATGTGATACCACAGTTGTTTCTATGACTAACACTCGTGATGCTGGCAAAACTGGATACATGGGCTGCTTTGCCCTGCTGGAAATAGAAGAACAAGGAACAATTCACATATGCTCCTCCTTTGTGTTCACCACTGAAATGCAATGCTGATAGAGCACAGAACTGTCTTGGGTAGAGCTTTTTTTTCTGATTTCCTCTGATGTTGGACTTCTACAGTAAATTGAGATGTCTTCTCTGCACAGAAGACTATCTTGCAAAGGGAAGCTGTTAAACCTTGAAGGGTTTTAATTTCTGAGTAGAATGAGAGGCAATAGGCCTTGCTGAGATAGGGTTCCCTGTGGAGGGATGGCACACCTGGCAGTCCCACCTGCTTACATCAAGGTGTTTAAAAAGTCCATAATGCAGATGCCCAGGTAGCTGCCTTAAATCCTCAATATCATGTGATAATAATATTGTGAGAAACAGAAATATATTATGTAGTTTTAATGTGCTCTCAGTCACACCATAAAATTTGGTGACCAATGCCTCAGATTTCCCCAGCTTTTCCTTAAAAAAATGAAGACATAAGAAACATAGCAGTATTATTTCAGGTGAAGGCAAGCATGTGCTTTCTGTGCTTATGGTAATTGCATTTGTCTCTAGCAATATGAAAGGCAAAAGTATTTAAATTAAAATTTATGAAGAATTCTGAATTAAGTTTTTGTTTACTGTCTCAATGCTTTATTATTACATGCAACTAAAGCACAGTATATAAAGATACATTGAGAAGAATTAACAAACCATGGACTCTTGGGAACCATTTATAAAATTTTTAGAGAAAATGTCAAGATGTGGAAACTGAAGGATGGTGGCAGCTGGAAAACTGAAGAAGCTTTAGACTGTGGTTAAAAGGAAAGTCAAGAAATCAATCACAATTGTTAAAAGTTGCTGCAAGAAGCACTTCATATGACAAAGGAAAGGGCACACTCAGAATACATCAAAGAAAAAAAAAAACATGATCAAGACATCTTAGAGAGGATGTGATGTCCTCCTATTCTTATTCTGCTGCAGAGTAGAAATAAATGACAAATGGGGAGCATTTAGGTAATCACAACCATGTGCAAGAACATATAAAAAGAAAGGATTAAAAAATTAAATATGATGCATGTAACAATTAGGTCTAAACGAATGACAAAATAAAGTTAAGTATCATGATAATAAAGTGCCTTTTGAGATGGCATGACCCTTAGGGATAAAACTGAAATGCTCTAAATATTTCACTGCTTTCAGACCAGCCAGTAATGATGAAGAAAATCACCCCCATGAGAAAAAATAAGGAAAAAAATAAATGGGAAAGAGAAAAGAGAAGAAAAAATTAAATTTCACCTTTCTCATGAAAGGCTTTTCATACTTAGATGCATGTCTCTGCCTCTCCCAGGTGAACACAGTCAAAATTTTCCCTCTGTAGATCTGACTACTTTTCTGCCAGATGGAGCAGTGTACTCCCTCAGCTGGATTTCTTCAGAGAAGAAGTGACATTCAGTGACATCCCCCCCACCCTGTTTTAAGTGAATTTGATCTGTGTAGGCAGCCCACCTGTTGTGGCTTTTCAGGAGCAGTCTCTTTTCTCACAGCTGAAGTTCCTCATTCCAGACAAATGTTCATAAATACATTGATGTATTCATCCCATCTTTCAATACATCTGTCTCCTTTCCTGTGGACTGGCTCTCTTCTGCAATAGTTTTGCTCCTTTTAATTCCTTCTCTTCAAATGCAAGCCATTGTCCACATGGCTTTTGAGGACTGGTGCATTAAGTATTGAAGCCTACACACACTGTTTGGAATGACATAATTGCTGCCATGCATTGCAGGCAGCAGAGTAGTAGAGTCATTTCCCAGTCATACACATCAAATTGCTCTATGAATTTTAAGAAGAATTTGAAGGAATTCAAGAGGGATCTAACAGAGCTAAGGTGATTAGAGGAGGTTATGATGCAGACACCACTTGAGAAGAATAAAAATGCAACATAAACTGCAAAGAAATGAGTTATATGAAGGAAATCCTGTCACAGAGTCACTTGGCAAAGGTGTTAACTCCATGCAGTAAGGAAAAATGTAACAGTGCCATCATGACTATTGACTATATGTGCTTATCTGTTTCAGTGAAGGATACTCCTGTGAACAAAACAAATGCTGACAATCAAATTCAACTCTAATGTTCTCCCCACAGAAACCATATGGCAGCAGAGCTAGAAAGCCTTGAGGAATGATTACTAGATTAGTATAGGAATTTGTAGAGAGAAAATCATTTGACATTGTCTCAGAAGTGTCTCAGAGCAGGTTCTGTTTGGCTTAATGAGAACTATGCAATTGAAGTATTTTAGAAAATAAGTGTATAGGTTGGTAAATATGGATTTATTATTATTGAAAATGTGATGTCTATCTGGAGAGCTGGATGAGTGCCCTCATTTAAGCTTCTGCATTTTAATCTTACTTTCTTTATCAGGATCATTTATTGGGGAAAAACTTTCATAGAAGCCGTCTCACAACCTACAAAGTCACTGGTATGAGGGTTCAGGGATTTGATCTTTAAATTAGGATTACATATATTTCTTTCAATTTCAAGCAAATAATACTGAACAAAATTTCAACCGGAAGTTTCTGCACATAAGTTGACTATAACAGCTGTAAAGTTTTGACATTTACAAGAGATACTGAATAATAAGAAAAAATAATAAAAAGTTTAATATACATGATAGAGCACATAGCTGTATGTGCATTTTTTACCTTAGTGCATTACAGATATGGACATTCAAACAAATCAACAAATTTAAATCAGTGTATCTTAATACATTATACTCCCTGCGTCAAAACATTAATAAGGCAAGCAGTGAAGTTTTTTAAAAAGACTAAATACATATCTGAATAAGAGCAAAGAGCAGCCCAGCTCTCTTGTGCTCAGATGGCATTCTTTAAGCTTCTTAACCTCTAAATTTTCTATACGCAGCAACTTAACTAAATAGCATCTCAGTAATGAATGCCTTGATTCAAGTCAAGTTGAAATCAATGACAAAGTCAATGAAATCAGTGTAACTTCAATGGAAATTCAGTCAGGTCCAAAATTCTGGCAGGAAATTTTTCCTGGACAAACTGCTGAATTATATCATCCTTATGCTGATTTGCTTCATCAGAATCAAGCCCCACATACTGAAATGCACCTAGAGGACTGTAGTTTTGATTCAAGTAAAACTAGTTGGACAAAAAGAGGGGAAAGACTTTTCTAAACTCAGGCTTCCATTTTTCTCCTATGTTTTACAGCACTTACTCACCAGAGAAGTCATCTCTCTCACAGTCATACTGACTCATTTATTTTCAAACCATCTGTCCATCTTTCATTGGGATCTACTCATGTAAAAACAGGATACCGTGAAACAAAAGCAGTTTTCAGAAGATGATTGATACCTCACAAACTTAGACCAAAGGTTTTGTACTTCAGTCCATGTGAAAGATGACTCTATCATGTAAGTTAGACTACTTTCACGTGGAAAGTGTTGTAGATTAACTTCTCAGATTGTGATCTGTTTATTTAAAGTAGTAAATGCCTAAGAAATTAAATGGCACATCATATGGTGCACAGTTGAGAGCACTTCTTTGTGCAGCAGTGGGATAGATACAAACAAGATCTTGTTTTAAAGAAAGCTCCTTAATTTCTTGATACTTTTAGAGTTTCTTGTTCCTTCAAAATTAGCAGAAGCCAGAGTAAGAGGTAAATAATCAACATATTAAAATTATACCTTTGTCCTGTTACAAACCCCTAGGATGATGAAAGAAAGCAGCCTAATTGGGTGGTTATTCCCATACTGGCTTTGTAGATTGAGAGCGATTTGTTGTTGTTGTTTTATAACATTAGCAGGGGCATAGTGAATTAAGTTAGAGTTTCAATGGAGATTCTGGAAAAGGAACCTAGACGTTCTCAGGAGAGTGGTTACATCTATGTTAGCAGTAATTCAGTTACAGAAGAGTGGGTCAGTTGACCAAAACAACTCATGCAGAGCTGTTACACACTGATGTTATATATGTCTTGTGGAGTTTACACTAGAGGAGAGACAATTTAGTCCTTGGTGATGAATGCCTCTAGGTCTTGTGTTTTGAAGCTTTGTGGCAGAAAGAAGCATTAGGCATGTACTGAGGGAGCCATGTGAGCTGTGGAGCCTCTTGGACTGCATTGCTTGTGGCATGAAGCCATCACTTGGATTTCTTCCAGAAGGAATCTACATTGGGAGCATCAAGTCACTCTGAAAACTGAGCCAAAGGGCTATCAGGAGATCCACTTCACAGTTGCCCCGTTATTCTTAGGCAAACCACTTGTTTGAACACAGCCAGGCATCTGCCCATTCTGTCTTCAGACACCAAAAGGATTGGTCATTTTGCATAAATAATGGAATATTAGGGAGGTTTGATGCAAATGAGTCCTGAGCATCTCTAATGAACAATGACAAAAAGAAGAAAAAAATAATGCAAATCAGTAGTAAATGAAAGGGGAATCTGTCTAGAAATGCCACCAAGAGGTTTCACATTATTCAATAGAACTGAAGTTACCAGTAAGATAACCCAGAAAGAGCCAGCCTTAAACTTCCCTGCATACCACATCTCAAATCAATGGGAACAATAATGCTCACAGGAGCTCTGTGTTCCAGTTCTTGATTTTTGTCCCATTTACCCCAACAGAGCAGTATGGGGCTGCATTGTAGGAATTATCATTTCCACCAGTATTAGTAAGATCAAGACCTTTTCTGCAAATGAGGGAAATCTGACATTTGGAGTTTTGCAAAGAGCAGCCAGTGGCTTGTGCTTTCTGACAGCTTTTATATATTCACCTAATCAATGGTGGAGAATGATTTCAGTGGGGACATGGAAGTAAGCATGGGTGCTACAGCAATAAATAAGAGCTGATATAAATCAGTGGCATTTTATTGACTTCAGTTTTGCTAGTCTGATTTAAATCAAGAATGAATTTGGCCTTGGGCTTCTCAGAAAAATCCCAGGGATTGAATCCTGCTTTCTTGGCTCAGACAATTTTTTCCTAAATTTCAGTGAGAGTCATAGTTGAACAAGGATCTTGGAATTCTATTGTCACAAAAAAACCCACCCCAAAACAGTTCTCTCATCAGTTGCTCATTTAGATTTGATATGAATCTAAATGTTTTATGGAAATTATAAGCTTTAAAATTGTTCCCATTGTGCTTCTAATGATGAGGTGTTTCCACTCTTCATATGTTTAGAAATTTAAGTCACATTCTTCAGTTTTAAAAAATCAGAACCATATATAAAACCCTCAAAACAAAATAATTTTTTGTATGCTATCTAAAATAGAGAAGTTGCATATTAAATAGAAACAAGGCAAATATCAGGGGATTCATAGGCACACAATACTGCAGGTGGGGAAGTCAAGCAATATGAGGTTTCTTAATTTAGCTTTCTTGTATTTGTTCTGATGTTTTCAATGTAGACCCATCAACTTTACAGGAGTGTCAGACTCTTGTGTGTGTGTGTGTGCGTGGAATGGGGGCACCGATTGTTTAATACAGTAAAAAAAAAGTCATCACCAGGAGTCCTGCAAACTGTAAGATTAGAAGCTTCAAGTACTCAGTGATGACCTATTCAAGGTACACATGGAGGAATAGTAAAGTTGGATAGCCATTTGCTACAAGTTAGTAGGCTCTCAAAATCCACTCCAGGGTAATTAAATACCCCAGAGCTCTTCACCTTTGAAAATGTTCCTTGGGGATATAACCTGCAAAGCAATTTATAGAGTAGAGCCACCCCTATGAATCTCCATCATTCAGAAACTATTTAAATACATGCAACTTTCCACTGAAGTTTCAGGGTGGCCAAACAGATCAAAGCTGGATATGAAACAGGATTGTTACCAGGTTTTAGAGTCTGCTTTTCTATCTGTTCATCCTTGCTGTCTCAGTCCTTCATATGTAAACGCTACCTGTGCCCTGCTGATTGAACTTAGTATTTTATATCCATAAATTCCTTCCTGCTTTATGGCTGATCTGTTGATTTTACTGAACTACACCCCTTGCACATCTGATTGGTTTTGTCTACACTTACATAAATGGCAGTCATATTTTCCAGTCTCCATTTGTCTGAATTTGGCTCACACAGAACCACTTCTCTATACAAGCAAAAAAAGTGGAGCTCCTATGCCCTGAGGTTACAATTTTGTCAAAGTTCACATTTTTGACATAACTTTTTAAGGCTATAAAACATTCAAGAGACTGACAGCTCCAGACTACATTTGTTTCTGGAGAACAACTCACAGAAAATTTACAAAGGTTGCTTTTAGGTATCTAGTTTATATTCTAAACTTGATTTACCCCTGAATGGTCCTTTGTAAGCCATTTATGTTTCCCATTTAAAATAGAGCAGCTTCAAATTCTTCTGTTATCTAAGCATGTCAGAAAAGAAAATTAGATTTTTTTTATTTTTTTTACATTTCTTTTATCATACTAGCTTGATTCCATGCCACACATGAAAGCTTGGTCTCTGCTTTCTTCTAGCCAGAAGCACTTAATCCTCTTAATGGGTGACTCACCCGACTTACTTAGTCCGGTCAGATAGGAAATCATCTGCACAGTCAAAGAATTACAACTGTGGAACAACACTGCATGAAATTACTTCAAGGATTTCCATATAGATCTTGCCGGCTACAAGACTATCCTACCTAATAAGCCCAGGGGACACAGATAACATATTTACAAACCCTACTTTCATTGATTTTTTTTTACTCTTTTCCTCTCCTCATTAAACAAGACAGATACCCAATTTAAAGTCACTGGTTAACAGCTAAAAGCAACTTTTATAGGCTTTGTAGCAAGTAGGAGTGACAAAAACACCTCTTCTATCACTTCCTGTAGGTCAATAAAATATAACATGAGGAACCATCTGCTGCTTGTATAATTGGTAAAGACTGGAATAACACATCAGAACTAATCTAGTCTTTTCAGGGTTATCTTCATGAGTTTTAAATGTAACCCTCCCACTGGCTACATGAAAGAGCTGACTTAGCTCTGGAGTAGCTGAAGTCACTCTGCACTAACAATCTTACCTGCTTCCATTCTCACCACAACCAACTCACCAGGCACTGAAAATAAAAACTACATTACCGAAAGCACCTTTAGATATTTCTCACACATCCCCAAACCAGACTAGTATTTTAACAGCACATCAGATGTAAAAACAGTGAAGATGTAATGCTAAGGTTCAAATCCTGCCTTCGGGATGATCACAGCTGGGAGAAAATCTCTGAGAATAACAAGTCAGGGTATTTATATGCTACATAGAGCCAGATGGGAGGTGAATGGTGGACTGTTGTGAGGAACAAGCTGGGACTGAAGGCTCCTTGTGCTGAGTTTTATGAAGCTGCAAGGTCTTGGCTCAGGTATATGTGGCCAGGTGCATGTTGTGGAGCAGGTAAGGGACACCTCAGCTTCCTATTGGGCTCCAGGAGGGCCAGCTGGGCAAAAGAGATAATACAGAGGTTAACACCTACTCCAGACCTGCACTTAACCTAGTAAATCTGGAAACAGCCCAGCACTTTGCTGTGAAAACAACCACCTTTCTAGAACCTGTCCTGGCCCAGCTCAGGGAAAACTCCCACATACTGCTATATATGAATATTCCTTGCCTCTCCTCACATCAGGAGACTCTGGAGAGAATACAAGGTCCACAGAGGAGACTGATGGGATTTTCCATGATGCTGTTGTAACACTGATCTGCACCTTTTAGCTGGTGCAAATGCAGAAACAGAGATTATACTCCTACAATTTAAATGTTATGGAGAATAAGGAACAGGGTTTAAAAATAAAGAGCTGTGATGCAAAAGGATGTATTTGGATGTTCTAGCTTAATCTGCAGTAGTAATTGCATTTAATTAAGACAACAATAATAATCTTCAAATAGCATTAACTTTAAACCAACTAAAACTATGAAATATCTTCAGCTTAATTTCTAAATACTATTAAATAGTTACTGCATCTCTTCTGATATCAATCTAAGCAGACAATTTAGTCTCTTGAGGCATGCTGGACAAAGACTCAAACATCAGCATTAATATCATCTTGTTATTTCCGCAATTATCTTTTTTAATAGCAATCACTAAATACAGTTTAGAAATTGTGCTTTCTGTAAGTCTTCATTTGCTTTGAGTTTCTCACTTCAGATGAAATTCAAAGAATACAAGGAACATTAATCCAACAAGACAAAACTAAAACTTCTCCCATCACCAGCTAGCAAACTAACAAACCAACTACACTGTATATATAAATGTTGTAAGTCACAGGTGTAGGTCGGTTGGTTTGTTTTGTTTTTTAACTTTATTTCATCCCCCATACAGCAGCAATGGCACACTTCAGCTAGAGGCAGCCTGATAAATGCTCATTTGAACTGTGGCTTGATAGAAGGAGGGATACTCAGACTGCTCTTTCAGAGACATTTCTCATGGTAATATTTATTTAATTCCTCATATCAATAGCTAAACCTAAAGTAAAAAAAAAAAAATTGTTTGTGGTTTTGAGCGTAAAACAAGAGATTACTACAGTTCTCAATGTTTCCATTGAAAGCTTCTGTCTGAGGTCTTCTAGGGCTGTTTGGAACCAAAAGTGAGGAAACTTTTAGATGTTTCAGAACTCTATGAACTGTCAAAAATACTGTGATAAATGTAGATTTTTTTTTATCTCTTCATTTTTCAGAACTCATATTCCCAGAAAACAGATATTGACAAGAAAGTTTGTACAATAAATCATGGCTTAGATTGATAAACATAAAATCATTCAAAATCCATTATCAGAACACTAATGATAATATAATACAGTTCAGTTTCTGGATCAAATTTGCCTAAGCTCAGATAGAATGATCCCATGTGCATGTAAATAAACAAAACAGTTGCACTGAGTTGCCTTTTGAAGGCAGTGTCCAAAAGGAGCTGCAAAGTCCTTTACAGCTCCAAATGTAAAATGCAACACACATCTGCCAACAGTCCCACTGCAGGGAAAAAAGAAGTTTCCACCTTAACATATGTTTATGGCCCTTACAAAAACAGACCTGATCTATCAAGAAGAATGAAGACAATGATACAAATCAAAAGCACTGGAAACCTCATGTCACTGTATCACCTTTCTATAGCCAGGTGGCTGCTGTCACCAGAACTGACAAGATCCTTGTGTTTACAGCACACTCTGAATATGACTGTGACTTAAGACTATTTTCTGCATGCCAAAGAAAGGTTGTTTTCTTCCTTTTGTTTCTTTTTCCCCTATATCACTCTAACCTTAGACCCTGTCTTTAAGCTGTTTAATCCACCCAGGTAAGGAACACTGTGTCTCGTGCTGACCTGCACACTTTGGAAGTGCATCTCAGTATCATCTGCACTTTCCTGCAATTACGTATTTCCCATTCTGTTGCAATCCAGAATATCCTTTTATCTTATGTGGGAATGTCATATGTTTCTCACCAGCCTGCTGTGCCCTGTGGCATTACCCCATCTTTCCATCCCAGGGAGCCAGAGGGTGTAGGAGGGTTCTGCCCTCAGAGCAGGGACGTGTTTGTCAGCAACAACAGCTATTGCTGCTTCTGTGCAGAGATAGCTGTGGATGGATAACACCCTGCCAGGGATGAAATGGCCCCTCAACCACTGAGAATCAGATTTTGTGCTGCATTCTCACTCTGTAAAACAGTGTTTTCTTTTCCTTGGCAGTTGGCAGGCGTGCCCCTCTGAGGAGCCTTCTTTCAGCTGCATCCAGGCCCTCTCATCATTTTGACTGATATTAGGAGAGAACCAGTATTTAAGCAGACAAAATGTTGGTTGTCCAACACTTAGAGGTGACACTGTTGATAGAGTTTTATTTGGATAATTAACCTGTAAACTAACTCGAATGAACCATGGGTGTGTGCTCTACCCCTTTCCTCAGAATACCAACCTTCTGGCTGGAAAGAACGGCTGTACTCCTGCACTCCAAATGAAAGTGTTGGGTGGTAGGATCATGTGATGGTGGGTGCTCTGCTCTGAGGCTGAGCTGCCTGTCCTTATTCCTGTCACTAAAAACATTTGATTATTGTTCGAGAATTTCATGTCATCATTGCATGTTTTCCCTAGAAGTGTGTGCCAAGAGTGGTTCAAAGAACATAAAAGTTGTGTATTGAGGCTTAAAATACACAAATCCCAACAGCATCTTTGCTAACTACCCACATCAAAATTAGAAGCTTCTTCCCAGCTCACAGTTGGGGTCTTAGATCGGTATTCTAACTCTTTAGTATTGATGAATATTATATATTCTTGTAATGGAGGTATGTGACTATAAATCACGAGCATTGTCTAATCCAAAGACTTCTGTTACTGAAGTGAAATGTCAAGGAGATGAATATTTCAGGGCATCCCAGACCTAACACATGTATCAGCCTCAAAAGAGTCTAAAGTTTGCTACAGCTCAGTCAATCATCCATATTCATGGAAACATGTGCACCTACCTCGTCTGCAAACTTGGGCAGGGAACATATACCAAACATTCCACCTTCACCCGGACAGTTGCAGGAACTAAATATACTTCATTTGAAGTTTCAAGAAACAGGGAAGATCATGATCACATGGTGGTTTTTTTCCAGGTGTAAGCCCTTTGTTTTACCAGTTGGTTTTGCAGAATCCTGTTCTGTTTTCACCTTCGTCCCCAATGAATTTTTATGCCTCTTGGCTGAAATATCCCTTCACTGTATATCCTACTGCTTCTCCTGTGCAGTTTATACTAGGTTAGCTTTTCTCCTCTCCTTCGGCTGAAACACTCATCGTGTATATCCATGCCTAAGCCACATAATTCAGGATTAATCGTTCCGCTCTGCTAAATGTCATTGACTTCTGCTCTTTTCTTCTTCTTACATTTTTTTTACTTGAGGGCTAAATAAATGTTAACAGCCAAGGATAGCTTTATCTTGCACATAAAGGGCACCTTCCTTTTTTTGAACTCCAAGGACAATATTATACAAAAGTATTCCAATGTAATTGAAGATAATGTACAATTAGCATACATTTATTTCTGAGTTCAAGAATTAACTTTCCATCCTCCATTAACTATTTTTTTTTTATTTTTACAACCTTGCAAATTAAAATAATGTAATTTGTTTTTCTAAAAACCCCCAAATCTTCACAAAACAGCAAGAAACCTTTGTGAAACTCTCCCTGGGCAAAGTTTGTGCCTTACAGAATTGGCAGGTGCACGCAATGAGTGTGACACAAAGTAGAATGTGCCAGAGACCGAGGCCTGACAGCAACTGCTGCCCCATCATCGGCATCACTGCCTTCCTTCTGAACTCACAGCGACACTGACACTCATCTGCAGTGCCCTGACCTCTCTGCAATGTGTGTTTTGCACACCTGTGATGTTTGTGAGCTGAAGGCACAGCAAAAAGCAGTAGACAGCGGGTTCCTGATCAGGCTATGCCAACCACTGCTTTAGAGGGAATTGATTCAGGCTTAATACTAGTCTTTGGTTCATATGCACTTTCCTGGAAAACTTAAACAGCCAAGTAAATCTGGCTTTGCTTACCCCAGCCTTAGTGCTAAGCCAGGTCAGGGAACATGAGGAACAAGTCAGGAACACGAGGGAGAGGACCAGAAAGAGGATACTCTGAAAACAAGGAGTCTGAGTGACATAGTGATGGCTGAGCTGGTGCTTAGGCCCAGAGGGAATTGCATGATAGCCCTTGTGGTTGTCCAACGCAGCTGAAGTAAATTAAACACGAGTTTTTTTCTTTCAAACAAGTCTGCGTGGCCACGTCTCAAATGATACACAAATTTTCCCAGAAGGATTTGGTGGGGACAGCAAGCAGCCACTCACACAAAGCCAGATTTCTGACTGAGGGATGCCCCTTCACAGTGTCTTTAAGAAATAAAGCTTAAATATTTTCACCATTTTCCCTGAGCTGCTCAACCCTAACCCAAAATACAAAGCTATCTGCTACCAAAAAAGTGCTGCCTATTGGTATTGCAGTACAAAAGTTTGCTCTCACACACACAAGCAGAGCCCTCTTGAGTAGGACAGACATTTCAGAGCCATGTAGTTGTGAGAGCAGGGTAAAATGTTTCCCAGGCTTTCAGCATAAGCTGGCAACCAAACCCTGGGAAATGCTACATGCTATCAGAAAATTATTTCACGACTTCAATGGAAGCAGGACACTCAGACCTCTTCACAGCCCCTTATCCTGTCAAAGATCAGAAGTAGAAAGTTTTATATGTGCTTTGAAGAAGAAATAGGAAAATATTTCAGAAAATATTTCATGCTTCAACAACCCAGAAAAGAGTTAATTTCAAAGGGCCTCTTGAATGATAGTTGGTACTTGGGCAAGATGTCTTAAGAGCAGACAAAGATTGCAACTATGGGCCTCTTGGAGACCTCATGCCTTAGACTATCACTGATACTGTAAAGAGGCACAATGGCTGACTGATGAAATAAAGCTCAGGAAGTTTTGCTTGGCACTTTGTATTTTTAGCTGGAAAATTTCTTGTCAGCTGCACAACAGCTTCCATTGAGTGAGCAGAGAAGTCCAGCCCAGCCAAAGACAAAAGAAACAAGCAAAAAATAATTGACTTAGAGTAATACCCGTGTCTTCTGAAAGCCTGCTGTAGTAAAGAGCAGAGCAAATCTTCTTAAATGTGATTTCTACTCAAGTGTATTTTGAGTTGCTGAAGAAATGAAGACAAACAGCAATAAATCAGGGACTGAATGAAACATGCATTTGAGCCAATTTTCCCATGCATCCCAGGAGTTTTACTGATACAGTCTGGTGTTGGCATTTATCTTTTTCATCCAAGAAAGCTTTTCCTTCTAAGTGCAAATTTATTTTTTTTTTTGTCAAACTGAATTATGTCAGTCAGTTTCAAGACTTTTTTCTCTAGAAAATCAATTTGGTCTAGAACAAATGCAGTTTATTATACAACCTTGAAGGTTGGGGCAGGCTTGGATTGGGAACAGAATGAACCCCTCTGCTACTGCTGTACAACCTTTGCACTACCCTTTGCCCAGTGAAGTTGTGGATGTCCCATCCCTGGTCAGGTTCAAGACCAGTTTGGATGGGGCTTTGAGCAAGGGAGTGGCAACTGACTGAACAAAATAGCAGGAATTCGTTAGTCAGAGACCAAATCAGTTTCTTGGAGGTGGAGCCTTGTGTAGGAAATCCAGCTGCCTGGGGCCGTATCTCTTCTTGTACTCTGCAGACACATCCTGGTGCCCTTGCACCTAACCCCCATGTTCCATCTTCCTTGGCTGTAGGAACGGGTCTGATTGCCCAGTCCATTACAGTCTGGGCACTAATGTGTTGTGTGCTGCGAGTTATTCGAAGCCCAACTGGAGTCAATATAAGACTGAAGAGGTTCCAGCTCAGGAAGTGTTTGTGTAAATGTGTTAGCTCTGTAGTGTGCTTGGACTTGAAATGCAATTGTGGGGAGAAAATAAGTAATTTACGCAATCAAAGTCAGAAAGGTGGATGAAATCATGAAAAATAGTGTGGTGGCTATAGAAGATACTATATCTGATATTCTTGGAGAAAAGCCCTGCAAATCTGTGGATATGTTGAGTTCAAGCCAGTTTTGTTTTTTTGGGTTTTTTTGGTTTTTTTTTAACTGTGAGGTTAACTGTAAAGATATGTGAAGTCTCTTTGCACTCATGAACAGTGGCCTGAGGCCAGAGAGCTCAGGGTCTGGCTGGCTGGTACCAGGTTTCCTCCAAACTGTACTTTATTTGCTGTCCTGAGCAGGCAGGTCTTGGCCATTTTATTCACCAAAGGACATCTTGGGACAAACCATGGTACTTTCCTATATGAGTTTTGCTTTGAGGAACTTGTGGATGTCATGAAACATACCTGCATTGCCCAAGGATCTTTCCAAACTTGTAAGCATGTAGTCCTATTGAGAGTATATTTCCTATTTGGGAGCTGGATGTGCACGTGAATCATTTGGCAAATGTTTTCTGAATTATGAAAATTATGAACAAGCAGTTTTGAAACCTGGTGTTACATTGGTGATACACAGAGAGCCTGTACAGGTATGTTATGTCAGCTAGGTTATTCATTACAGATTGTTCAACTGGATCTAATATATTTTCTTTCCTTCTCTTGAAAAGAGCAGAGAATATGTTCTACTATTCTACAGTATATTTTTATTTGATTCCTTGTCTCATTGAATGGGGTTTACATTTGAAACTTATAATCTGCTTTGTGAAAATGGCCTATTCTCTTATGTCATCCTGGTATTATTTTTCCCTCTTTTTTTTTTTTTTCCCAACCTTCAAGGAGTAGGAAAGTATTTCCAAATTCCCAAGCTAAAACTCATTACCTTAGGAGCATCTTGCATCAAGAGCTCTGCAAGGTGAGGCATCGAGGGGAATTTGCACTGCTGTTGGAGCAGAACAGACAGAATACCTGCTGTGCTGTCATTTTAAACATCTGTGTCTTCTTTTCAACAAAGTTAATAGACCTGCCCAGGATCAACTGCAGTGAAAAGGCAGTTTCTTCGTCCTAATATTGCTAGAAAATATTATTATTTTCTCTTTTTTCATTAATGCTTTAAATCCTTTCCTCCTAGAGCAGTGAGGTCTGGGAAAATAGAGAATAAGACACCTCAAAGTGTGTCCAAATTAGGATTTGCTCACCTCGGTGTTGGAGACTCAATGGCAGTGAGCTGTGTATCCAGCCAGCTGTTGGCAGAGCCCTCGGAGCCCATATAGGACACAGTTAATAGCTCAGATAATTCAGTGTCATCTGCTCTTTTGTACCCACTTTGCTGGTGGCTCTACACTAAACGGCAGGAGCTAAACCTCCAAATAAGCTACTGTCATAAACGTGGCTGTATTAACATGTATAACTGTGCATAGCTTCTTGTTCTGTGCCTGTTTCCTCTGGGCACCCTCGGGGATTCTCCTTTTGTTCTGCTGCTGCTTAAGCCAGGATCTGTGGGGTGTTCAACATTGCTCATGTCGCAGTCACTTCCCCGTGCCCCCTGTGAGGGCAGTGTGGGCTGGCTCTGCCTGGCAAAAGCTGTGACTGCTGTATGGGACATGATCTGACAGCTGGACTCCTCACCTTGTGCCTGCCCTGATGCTGCCAGACCCTCTCTGGCCCATGGAACTAATATCTGGTTATTTGCCAGGTGGCATCTGAAGCAGCGTGCATAGTAGTGCTGCATGTGAATGTACAGCTGGGTAGAGCTGTGCTCATTGCCATCCCTGACTCTGGAAGAGAAGACAAACCAACTGTCTTTGCCTCAGCAGGTGGAAATAACAGACATACCCTCAGCAACTTCAACAAGTGATAACACTTCTCTTCTCTGCTCACCTTCCTCTCAGATGCTTGAGGCTGTTACCATTTTGAGGCACTTGAATTAGACAATTCTTGTGTTTATTCTTTGTGTGTGTTTTCTCCTTTTTTTTTTTTTTTGGTGTAGTTTTATCAACATAATATTTGAAATAAATTATATCTTGAGGTGCTTCAATATTGAATGCTTTCCTCAAAGCAAACCTTGGGAATGCATAGGCACAAACATACACATTTTCTATTTTGATGTTTTGTGCAGTAAGTAATATCCTTTCTTCCTCATTGGTTATTTTTATCTGCTTACCATTTTTCCTCCTCTGTTGCTACATTGCAGTTTTTCTAACCCTTCTCCCTTTCTGGAGCAAAGAGGACACTCAGCCGAAGAGATCTTTTTCAGCTTTTGGAAAGTTACTGTGTTTCAGTTGTCCTTTTCAAAAGTAAGAAAAAAAAAAAAAAGAAAGAAAAAAGAATGACTGATTCTATTACATGCAGTGAAAACTTTTAAGGTTTAGTTTTTTAAACTCTCTGCTGTGGAACTTTCTGGTGGGGGAGTGAGGGTAGAATGTATAAAAAAATTATTGAAAAGAAGATGGATTCTCATGTTCCAGAGCTGGCATTTTACCCAGTGTGGAGGATAATTCCTCTTGCCTTGCTGGATAAGAGTCAAATGTGCCCACCACACATTACCCACTCATGAACAGAGTATTTCAAATCTTCCAAAAACTCTGTAACTATCTGTGACAAGGATGAAGTTGGCAATGTTTGACTTTGTAGGCAATAGTAAGGTTGCTAAGGAATGGCTGGCTTCTACAAAGACAGGGCAATACTGGGGGATGAAGTGAAGCTCCCAAATCCCTAGGATTTTTGCAATGCACTACCCCAGCATTACAGGTCTGTACATCTATCTCCATCTGCTTCTCACTATAGACCTAGCAAGGTAACACAATCCAGCATTTTATTTTCTTACCGTAGGGCTTGAGAAATTCATGACCAGTTACTGATGCTTATTTATATTTGGACGTAAACACTATATCAATTGTGCTTTTACTGCCAATAAAAAAGTAAAAATATATAATCTAAATGTAAATTTGTGAGTGAATAAGAGGGAACCACAAGAAATAGCTCCAAAGTTAGCAGTCTTGCTGAACATGAAATACTATGGAACAATATTATAAATGCATGCAGGAAGATAAATGGAAGAAAAATGCATTTATTTAAAAAAAAAATTGCAAAGGAGGAGACAATTGTACTCCATTCTGTCAGAATATAATATAGTAAGCTCTCTTGATTCTTAAGGAAAGGCTTTCAAGGTAATTTTCTGTAGCTTTTAAAACAGTAAACAATAAAAACCAAGAATAAAACATGGGTTAGTCCTCTCAGGAGTGTTTGTGACTTCAGGCTTTCTCAAAATCCTTGTCAGTAGAACTTCTTGGCTAGTATGTTAAGGAAAAGTATATTTACCATTCAGATCTTCTTCAAAAGAGCAAAGAAAGGCCATAATAACATACTTGAGGCAACAGGTAGCTTTTCAGCAGCATAGGCTGTTTTAGCAAGCTGCTTCTAAAAGTCTGGCTGACTGGTGTGCAGTCAGGCTGGCTTGTGCCCATCTTGCTCAGAGAGCTAGTCAGGAGCTCTCATTGTGCAGCGCTATTTGTAGCAATCTCAGTGTCAGCCATATCAATCTCTTCCACTTAGGGATTTTGCTACCATGTCTTTCAGATTGCATAAGGATAACATGGTACAATTATGCAAAAAGCTGATGGAAGCCTTCTGTGAAAATGCATTTGACCAATTTTGAAGAAATCACTTATGGATACACTTCCTGTCAGTTTTTGTGGCTGCTGGAAAGGGAAATACAGAATGGGGTCAAGGGAGGAGAGATGTTCAATCTCAGCAAATGCAGAAGGAACAGTTATCTAAATGTAACTTCATTCGGAACCTTAAAAGGGAGCCTGCGAAGGCTTTCTGTGTTAAAGCTGTGTCCTTCTCTGTGCTCATACAGGCGTAACGGTGCTGCAGGGGATTGCCCTACTGGTCACCTTCATGCTGGTAGAGACCCTGTGTAATTGCAGCTGAACAAGTCTCCCTTGGTCCCAAAGGGTACTACTGAATAAGCACAGCTAATGAAACTGCTTTCTTCGAGACTTCTATCACTTGGGTCAATTCTTTTTAAACTCAGTTACAGGTAGAGTTTTTTGCTGACTCCATACATACCAAAAATTATTTCTCTGCCTTTTTTATTTTTCCCCATCTAAAGCCTGTCCTGTTTTCCCCACACTGAGTATATGCCAGGATTCACCTGCAGAAAACAAATAGCTGCATTGACCATTATCTGGGTTTTGTAAACTGCCAGCTTTCATTCCCTAACTCCCTATTTCTATAACATTCCCAGGAAATTCCTGATCTTTGAGAGGCAGGAAATATGGGAATATTCAGTCACTAAATCAATCTAAGGCAAAAATATTGATATTGCGTCATAGTTTAGTTCCTATACCATCAAAACCCCTTGCCTTTTTCCTACTGCATGGATGGCAAGTAGTTTTGTGAGGACTTGAGTGTCTTGTGTACCACGTGAGCTGTGTTTCGATAAACTTGGGGAACCTGTGCAGAACCCCTGTCTGTTCTTCTATGGCCTACAGCCACGTCAGCACATGCTTTTCTCTCTTACAGACCTTAAAGTGAGTCTTTCTCAACTTCCAAATATTGCTTGAAATTATTAATAACCTGGAAACCTGGATGCTTCAAGAGCTGTTTTCTAGAAGCTTTGATGACACCTGTGAAAACACCTCTGTATAATTATCCTCCATGTGAGGGAACAAACCACGCTTGATTTAGGAGTTTTTCCATATAGAAGTATTAATTTTGGAGGGTGAAAGTTCTAGGCATCTAAGCTGCAGATAAAAAAATATTCATTCCCATCCAATTGCATTTCAGGTTGGGTTTTGGTCCTTTTCTTATACATGGTCATAGTTCTGCAGCTCCAATATCAGCTAGGAACAGTGCTGAGATTAAAGAGCTGCTTGACTATGCAGGTTATAATAAAGACAGAAATTATTTTTATTCTAGATTGGAACAGTAGATTAGAATAATTTAATATTTTAATAAAAGTTTTGGCTTTTATCACTTGTAAAATTATTCAGAAGATGCACCAAAGATTTTAAAGCAGAATAAGTATCAAAGCAAAAGGGAGTTCTAGCTAGCAGTTAGTGATACATTTGAGTAAGATTCTTTTAGTTTATATAAGTTGTTCATATTCTTTGTCTTAAGTTTCAAGTCTTGAATGTTTTAGATAGTGATGCATTGAAAGATGAACATATGTTGGTTTTCACACCATAGTCTCATTTGGATACACTTGAGCAAATAAACTAATTTTAAGTTGACTTCAAGTATTTATAAAAATCTTCTAAAGGCCACCACTGGCAATATCACCTGAGAAAAACTTTCAGATATTGCTGGACAACTCCATTGTTCTAAACCAAAATGCAAATTACTTTTTTCCCAAGTTCTTAAATAATTCCTTTCTTATTTATATTTTTCTTATATTTTTTCCTCATTTAAACTTTCCTTTCAACATTCTAATGAAAAGCAATGAATCTTGTGTCCAGAAAAGGAGCTTTTACCCCTATCTTTTGATGGCAAAATTCTCCTGGCAATTAACCATTATTTTTTTTCTGACAATATTTTTGCTGTTTTTCATTATTTGCTGTTAAACTCAGCCTTATTCTTCCCATGAAAGTATTTGTGTACCTAAATATTTCCATTCTTTTCAGGAGCACTACTGCTGTGATTCATTCATTACTCCAAGATTGCAAATCTTGTACTGCATTTTAGCAAACAATAGATGCCTTTGCTCCCCCAAAAGCTGATGGGCAGAACAAGAATGTTTTCCCCTGAGTATTGATGACATCAATATCACAGAGACTGTTTTTAACTCTTTAAGGGTAGAGGAAGGCTTAGAAATTTTTCTCTCTCAGTGCAGAGAAACACCAGTCACACATCCTAGAATTTCAACAAGTACATTCAACATGGGGAAAGTGCATCAAGGCCTTTCCTTCTTCCATAAAACTTTTTTAATTCTCCTTGATCCAATTTTAGAGCACTGTGGCTTGAGGTCATACCATGCCAGAGATGAAGGGTTTGGGGTATTAGACACTGTTGCCATTGCTGTTGCACTCCAAGGCCCTTCAGCCTGGCTTCTGTGAGACCAAAAGCTTCCATGAATTCTGAGGGTGGCACTGGAACAGCCAGGAGGAGTCAGATCAAGAGCACTGAACGTTTTTGTCCCCATCGTTTTGGCTGTTGTCCCTTCTTTTTCTGGGAAGCTACTTATAGTGTCTTGCCTTCAAGGACAACATTTAATTTTGATTTGTGTGGAACAGCAAGGAAATGGAGAGCGAAGTGATCAGCTACTGAATTGTCAGTTCTTTACCTTTCATTAGAGGTGTTAGTTCACATCTTAATGAAAGATGCATTACGTGATCGCAGAAATAGAATAGATTTAACTCCTTTAAAGTGCTTTTTATCAATTTCCTCTTGCCATAAATTATGAATTATTGACAAACCCCAGGCCTTCTGTCACACCTACTTCTCTGGTTTCAAACCCCTCTCCTATGTGCCCTTGTTGCTATGGTGCTCCATTTCACAGCTACAATACTTTATATATTGTAATAAGTGACATATGTTCAAGGCAGCCCCAAAAGTCAGCACATTGGCAATTAATAACTTGGAGTTCTTTACTTAAGCAAAAATTTTTGAGGGCATAAGGCAACCAAAGCATTGACAGGAATGGCAAAGATGCTTAGGAGATAATTCCCATTCCTACCTGAAAATGCATTATAGGATGAAGGATTTGCCTAGAAGTGAGTAAAATATTGAATGTGTGCTGCAGAGAGATTTCTCAGATATAGATTACCATATTTTATTGATGTTTTTAGTTAAAAGTAAATAAACAAGCCTATGTCTTATGCTGGTTTCCTTCATAAGTATAAAATTGGCAGAAAGAGCGATGATGTCTTAAATGTGTGAGATCTCAGATGGTTTTGTGCAACACCTTGAAATGAAAAGGCTGAAATTTTTCAGAGAGGAAAAAATAGAGAAATTTTTCATTATCTCTTTTCTTATAATGACAACTTCTATTCTGTGTCTTTATTGTGCATAAAACTGCCAAGATTATTAAAAAAAAAAAAGAGGAAAATCAAAACTTCTATCTTGGGAATTGAACTTTTTGAGTCTTTCTGTGTAAGTTAAGGAGATGGTGCTACCACTCATTTCAGAAGCATTAACTTCTCTCCACTAGGACAACTGTCCATCTAAAAAGCAATTGCAATCACAGATATATTAACATGTACACTCATTGTCCCACTAATCAAAAATTTAGTAAAGCTACATTTATTCTCTGAATATTAATGTAGATAATAACAAAGCATACATTATTAATGTTCAATAAAGTGAAATAATATAAACATATAAAGTAGTATTTGAAAGAAGGTGCTAGAAAGTGTCAAAAAGAAATGGGTCCAGTTATAAATCACTTCTTGCTGTGTTAAAATACAGTTGTCATGGGTCTTTCTGAATAAGTATTAATGCTAGCCCCAAGCAAAATATGTTGTCCAAAATGACTTTTTTTTCCTTTTTTTTTTCTTTTTTTTCTTTTTTATTTAGCCTCATAATGTGGACAATAGAAGTGAGAAATAAGCATGGTCTTAGTGTAAAGATCCTGTTCTCACAAATTAATGGAACTGAAGCAGGCTCCCAGCCCCCACCCCGTGCTCAACTGGGCATGCTCTATGATGAGCTGCCCACACAGGAACACTTGGAACAGAATGGCAAGACCTGGCCAAGACTTTTTTTTTTACAGAAAGTGTTGAGTGTCCACAGCAGTCTTGGTGGTTGTTAGATTTTCTGGCAGTAGTAATTTCCTTGGAGGGCATAACCCACTTAGGAAATCCTGTAAAAGGAGGGATTTATAACTGATTTTTTTCATATTTGCTGAATCCATGCATCACTTTTTTTTCCATGTTTAAACTCTCAGCCCCTTTTTTTGGCTGCCTGATGCTTCTGCTGAGGTGATTGTCAGCTCTGCCAAATGGGGTGGTGCTGGGCTGGCACCTCTCCCTGGCAGGAAGGCCAGGCAGGTGGTGGCCACCACGACTCACCAGAGGTGACAGTGCTGCTGCTCCCCCTGTCCTGGCCACGAGCTGTCTCCCGCTGCCAGCACAGGAATGAAGCAGACATCAGTGTGTCCCTTCCTTTTCCTGTTGTGCCAGCTTGTGATGCTCATCTAGTGAGCACGAGTAACCTTAAAAACAACTCTTGGGAAGAAGTCTAACATTGGCTTTGTTCTGTCTTTAACCTCAGGCAGACTGTGTCAGCAAAAGACTTCAAAATGATTTTTTTCCCCTCATACCAGCTTTTTTTCCTACCAGATAGCACTGTACTGAGACTCAGAGACATAGACTGTATTCCCAGCTCTGATGTTTTTGGTACCTCTCTTTATCCCTTTCCAAACCTTTCACGATGTATCTGGCATGTCATACACCACCCCTCTTGGGCATCGATTTTTTTTTCTTTTTCTCTTTGCTGCACAATTTTATGTCACCTACCAAGTCTCCTCTAGGGTCTCTGGTTACATGAAAAAGGTAAATAACAAAACCAATGGGAAATTGCTAATAGGACTTATCTCTTTTTTTTTTTTTTTCCAAAACACCCTTAATTTAATGCAAAAGGGGTAGAAAGGGAAAAGCACAGACTTTATTTTAGCAAAAGTTAAAGAGATGTGTGCTAATGCACTGCAGCTGCCAGGAAGAACTTAACCCCATGGAAACTTCTGATCTTTTAAAATTTGTTTTCAACTCAAACTGGACAAAGGCTGCATTTTCAGAATCTTAGACTAAAATACTTCCAATTTGGGGTATGTCAGATCATTTTTCAGAGTGCAAAACATTTCTCCTTGCAGGGAAAGAAAACAAAAGTCTTTTTAGAATAGGGTCAAAACTTTATGATATAAACATCAAATAAAATCAATTATTAAGTAGGCTGTATAAATAGCAATTACCACTAAGTTCTTTGTCTCATTAAATGATTGAATAATTTAGGTTAGAAGGGGCCACTCTGAGAGTTAAACAGACCAGCCTACTAAAAGCAGGGCTCTTCAAAGAGCAATTGGCACTGAACCCCTTTGTGATGGAGGCTCCACAGTCGTTTTGGACAACCACTGCAGTGCTTAACCTTTTTATGCTCTTTTGTTTGGTGCTTTATCTCCTGACCTTATACCCAACAGTGATTTATGAACAATTCTTCACTGTTTTACTGACCACTGCTGGGCAGGGTCAGGTTCCATCTTCCCTGGATCCCTTTCCAGGTGATTGCAGACTGCAGCAGGTCTCCCTGTCTGCTTCTCATCTTGAGGCTGAGCAAGCCGAGATCCCTGGGCCCCTCTGAGCTGTGTGATCCATCCTCCTCTGTGTGGGTACTGGTATTTTTCTCCTAGTGAGGGACAGTGTTTGGGCCACTGTGCATGTGATGTGGCCATTCAGACTCCCAGTGGTAGGAAATTAGTTCCAGCCTGCTGGCAGCCCTCTTGCTCTGGCAGCCCCCAGGATGAGGGCAGGTGGCTTGCATTTGCCTTTGCTGAGCTCCTTGAGGCTCCACTTGGTCCATCCTTGCAGCCTGCCAAGTTCTCTGAACTGTAGCCCTGCCCTCCAATAGATCCTCTGTGTGCTGCAATGTGGTGTCACTGCAAATTTGCCAAGGATGTGGGTTTTTCCAGTTATTTGGTCCCTGGTAGAGGTACCCCAGTACTGAATCTTAAGGATGCCACTCATAACTAGCCACTGGCTTGAGTCACTGCCCATTCAAACACAACAGTCCACTTCAGGTTTTTACCTCTACCTAAGGAGAATTAATCATTATAGTGATTATAATAATTATTTTAAAAATATATTTAAAAGTCAAGGCATACATAATGAAAATGGGAGCAATGGCATGTTTTCAGAACTGAAATGGTGTTTCAGCATGCTTTAAAAATGGTGTAAGTTGCTTTAAAAATTGTGGAAGTTACTTTAATGTATTCATCTTTCCTTTCTCTGCTTTTCATTTAAAATTCAGAGATTGCTAGAATCAACTTCTAAATTATTGAATTTTTAAACAAAATTAACTAGACACTGTCTTAGCTGTTCTGGGAGTAAAATTAAGACATAAGAATGACCCTTTGAGTTTTTAAGGGAGTGTTACAGGATTTTTTTTTTTTTTTTGACAGCCTGGATCTGTAATTATGAACACCAAGGAATAATAGTACATTATTGCTCAGTTTCCTGCTTTTATTGGCATGCTTGACTGTTATGGCTGCTATAGAGTATCAGTTCTGCTGAGAATGTGTTTGACAGCAGCCAGACAGGTTCCCTCAACAGAACCAGCATGGGGCTGATATCCGAGCTGCTGCTGCTTCTCATTCCAGGAGGTGTCCAAAGCTGGTCCAAAGGTTGTGATGTCCAAGATTTATCTTGGTAATTTTGGTCTTGGCCCATTGGAAATGTTTTTTAGCCTTCAGACATGCTGCTGGTCAAAGCTTTCCAATGGGATGTGAGCCACAGACTTTCTCAGTCGTTGTAGCTGAGTTATTTTGCTACTCAGCTATGCAGAAGCAGCAGGCCTTTAGGCTAATTAATAAATCATCAACGCATTTGTGGTGTGAAAAATGAAATATTTATGCTTGCCAGAGTAATGTTTCTGTCTTGCAGCCCCATGCTCTGTTGATGCCTGATGGAGGATGAAGTAAATACCAGCTGGTGTAGAATGAGCAGAATATAATTACTTTCTACAAAGTTAACTGAATATTAAAAATAGAAATCAGAGAAGCTGGCAAAAAGGGGAAAATATATAGATACATGCCTGTAAGGCAGGACATAGCCAATATATGAAGGGAACACTTGCCTTACTACTACCATGGGGATAGGAAACCTGCAGGATCCATATTGTGTACAAATGTGTCATACAGAGGTCTTTTTACAGAGCAGTTAGTGACCAGCTGGAGTAGTTAAAAGGCCTGAAGGGAAGCCAAGGATGCTCTACTTTTCTGGTCAGTCATCATTAGGGGACCAGTGAAGGACCTAAAGGATCAGCTGTTGTTGCTTTTCAAAAATGTGGCCACTAATAAAAGAAAGAAAATATTACTTCTAGGTTTTAAGGCAACCAGGAGTTTTGTTCTTTGTGTTCTGACACAATAGCAGATTTAATGGAGCTGTGCTGGGTGTCATTTTTGCAATCACTGCCCTAGTCCTTCTCCACAGAGTGAATGCATGAGCACCAGACCAATCAAACCTCTTGAAGAAAAACATTATCATGTAACAGAAAGAGGATTTAACCCCTTATTTGAAGTGGAGACTCTTAACAATAATCAGGCAAAAGTGATCTATACAAGTGGCTGATTTTACATGCTGGCAGTTGCAATCAGAGGGATTGAAAGAATGAGCCATCAGAAAAGCTCTTCAGGTGGAGGGGTGGCATTGAGCAGGAAAGGCAGCAACCTCCCTCCATCCCCCAGTTCTAATTTCAGATAGGGTTTTTTTTCCTGGGCAATTAGTCCGACTATTTCCCTTTGTTTTGTGTGCACAGTTTGAGGTTCTGATAAAACCCAAATGTTCAAAATCCAGGAAGAACATTCCATTCCTGTGATTTTTTTCATTTGCTTTCACAGCCATGTCAGAGTATGTTGTTCAGGGGTTCAAGTTCAGTTGTGCAAATGAGCTTCTGAGTCTGTCTGAGCCAAATATCAATGACAAACTCTTCAGACTGGTAACACTACCTGTTATATATGTTCAAGTTGGATTATTTTAGTATAGTCAGTATGGAAGGATGGACTTCCACATGGATTATCAGTCTGTTTAGCAGTGAAGCATTTCTTTTAAAATAGCAAAGAAATGTATTGTTCCCTTTTGGTTATAACATTTCTGAAAGCAGGCAATGACCTGAGGTTTACACACAAGACAGTGGACAGCTCATCAATCTGGTCTTCTGAAGGGGAGCAATTGGCATCAATAAAAAGGAGAAAGGTTTGCAACTCGTGTGGAGGGTTTTGTCTGTTAATGATTGGCTGTATAATATCTTATAGCATTATTGTTTAATAAGTGCAGTTGTCCTTGGTGCATCCTCAGGGCCATGTTATGATTGGCTGTGCCATGGGATGAAGCTGCCTCAAGGTGTGAGCTCTCTGCCCTCCAGCACCTCGCTGGAGGAGGGGAGGAAGCTGCAGTTTGTGTGCCTTACCTCCCCAGCACTGTGAACGTGTGAGCATCAGGGAAGTCATGCAGAGAGGGAAAGGGAAACCCAAGAAACTGAAAGTCTGATTCCCATGTGGCAGCAAAAAAGATGATGCAGCCAGGTCCTTTCAATCACCATCACACTGCCTGTTAATTATGATTTGAATGAGTATAGGAACAGAGAGGGATGAATGCACCCTTTTGCACTTGTCTGCCAGGATAAAATCAACTGCATTCAAGGAATTTGAGAAATAGATATAAATATTTCACAAAGAGGTAAATTTAGGATCTTCAAATGCTACTTTAAAAGGATACTGGACCATTTGAGAATATCCATTTTAGATAGAAGAATTACAGAAGTAGCAAGTGATATCTCCTCTCTTCTCTATTTGCAACAGGCATTAGAACTAAATGCCGTATTTTAGGTCCATGCTTCATGTTTGCTTCTACAAGAACAGACAATTTAAATGTCAGTTATTATAGCTTGTCAATAAATTTCAGAATCTAAGCAAATCTGGCAAACATGACTGACAGCTACAAATTAATTTATCTTTGTTAAATAACCAGCCAGCACTGCTCTGCCATTGCTGACACGCATCAGAGTATAACACTGCTAATTCAGACTGTGAGCTGTTGTTTTGTCATGAAGTACAAATTATTCAGCTTCTACTCATCTCCTTGCAAGAGAGAAATCTTTGAAGCTGTGATGTCCTTTATGAGAAGTAATCAGTTATCCCCAAAGTTCTAGGTTTTATACTCAACAGAGCAGTGGTATGGTTTAAAACAAAGCAGGCTATCATCAGTGCATAAAATCATAACCACTAGTGTGGATGGTAAAAATTAGTGTTTGCTGCTTAGAAAGAAAGGAAATATTGTGGAAATGAAAGCCTTCACAAAGTTAAAAGTCAGTTAAAAGCCAGCACGAGCTGCTGCTATGTAATCAGAACTTTTGAATATGAAGCCTGTTAATTAAGCACTTAAATAAAGACATACAAGACTAAATACAGGTGTGTGTGAAACACTAGGCTATATCCACACTGGGGTGTTGTACCTGAAAATAATAATAATATTAATGCCAATCACTGGGGTTAGAATTGCCAGATGGTATTGTTGAAGAGTATACAATAGACAGTTTTCTTGATAGTAGTATTATTACAAAGGGGAGAAACGGTAAGAAAGTGTTACATTCAGAGCAGGGGGATCACAGGGATGATATAAGAATTCACAGATTTCTTCATGGACTCAGAGAATGGTTTTGGTCAGACCATCTAGATCCAAACCCCCTGCCATGGGCAGGGACACCTTCCACTAGACTGAGGTGCTCAGAGCTCCATTCAACCTGGCCTTGACCACTTAAGGGATGGGGTATCCACAACTTCTCTGTGGCTGGAGCATATTCTAGTGAAGACTGAGGCAAAAAAGTCATGGAGTACCTCAGATTTCTCTATAGGCCATGGAATGTATTCTACTTAAATTCTCTAGAAACATTTGACTTTTTGTGTTTTTCTTGGGCTTTTCTCTATGTTTGGTTGAGTGGGTTTTTTTGTTTGGGTTTGGGGTTTTTTGTGGTTTTTTTGTTTTGTTTTGTTTTGTTTTTTTAATTTTTCACTGTTTAACACAGAATTATGAAGCAGGAAAAGAAATTCTAGTTGTGATTATCATGAGTCTACTTCTATACCTGCAGAGGAATTCAGCCTGTGTGCCTTCTCCCTTATAAATTATAAAGTCATTAATCTAGAAAAATTACAAACCCCCTCAGTTATCTCATCTGGCTGTTAGTCTCAAGGTTTCATGATGATGGTGCAAATTTTGGCACTATTAATTATTTCATGGAGACGTCTAGAAATGTTTCTGTGATTTGAGCATTTTAAGAGGCTAGTCAACAAAAGTTAACTTTGGGGCTTTAAATGATCAAATAATACTCCAATTAATGATTTATGTACTTCAGTAGAAAGCCTGAGAGGAAAGCAGGGGTATATGTGATTTGTAGATCTCAGAGGGGAAGTAAGATATTCTAGGAGAAATAGAGGGCCTGGATCATCCTAATAGTCAATTTTATTTAAAGCTGTTCAACCACAGTAAGACCGCTATATTCTATAATTTATTTGGACTTTCAGAGTTGGTGTGAGACCAGATTTAAAAGCACTCGAGCAATAATCTGAGTGGTGAATCTGGTAAAGTGGTCACAGTTTCTCTGTAAGCCACCTCATCATGCATTGTAAGGCAACCCTTTTTCATTAGTTGCCCTCTATCTGGCTCAGCATCATTTAGTCAGATTGCCATGTGATTGTGGTACCCTTTGGATCTGCCTGGTGCTGAGCATTTTGGAACTCCAGCTGCTTCTTAAGGTCCAAAATTATAGATGGTCTTTGTTTTGATGAAGACTGCCATGGCACAGCCTAGGAAGTGATATCCTTGAAAGTCAGGAAGTGCTTTGAATGTCTTCTATACTTGTTGAGGCTATTTTCCCTGGCTATAAAGTTTTTCTATGAATTTCAGTCTTTTCAAAGCCTACAAGCATCCCTATGATGTCTTTAGTTCCAACCACTGGAGCCTTAACTCCTCATGCATTAAATGAATGTG
>JAWWLZ010000174.1:7544497-7556739 GCA_035041345.1 Poliocrania exsul
GCCTGAGAGGAAAGCAGGGGTATATGTGATTTGTAGATCTCAGAGGGGAAGTAAGATATTCTAGGAGAAATAGAGGGACTGGATCATCCTAATAGTCAATTTTATTTAAAGCTGTTCAACCACAGTAAGACTGCTATATTCTATGATTTATTTGGACTTTCAGAGTTGGTGTGAGACCAGATTTAAAAGCACTCGAGCAATAATCTGAGTGGAGAATCTGGTAAAGTGGTCACAGTTTCTCTGTAAGCCACCTCATCATGCATTGTAAGGCAACCCTTTTTCATTATTTGCCCTCTATCTGGCTCAGCATCATTTAGTCAGATTGCCATGTGATTGTGGTACCCTTTGGATCTGCCTGGTGCTAAGCATTTTGGAACTCCGGCTGCTTCTTAAGGTCCAGAATTATAGATGGTCTTTGTTTTGATAAAGACTCTCATAGTGCAGCCTAGGAAGTGATATCCTTGAAAGTCAGGAAGTGCTTTGAATGTCTTCCATACTTGTTGAGGCTATTTTCCCTGGCTATAACATTTTTCTATGAATTTCAGTCTTTCAAAAAGCCTACAAGCATCCCTATGATGTCTTTAGTTCCAACCACTGGAGCCTTAACTCCTCATGCATTAAATGAATGTGTTATGACAAATAATGCAATATTTAACACTGTTAACCTGTTGAGTTTCCAGGTTCAGAGCTTTGTCTCCTCTGTCCAAGGGCCCAGAGTCACTGTGCATTTGATAACCACTGTAGTTAGCTGATCAAATTGTCATGCCAGAAACATGTCAGGCTTTAGGTAGCTTTTTTTCTTTTTTTGATGGGTTTTTGTTTGGTTTGGGGTTTTTTCCCTATCATTCAAGAAAAAAACCCAGGTGATATAAATAGAACATGTAATGAAATTGGCCCGAGTATGAAACTCATCAATCTGGAACTCATAGGTGCTGTAAACCCAACAGGTAATAGATAAAAGGTCATCCTATTTCATGGACATTGCTTTAGATAAAATACCTGTTATACTTAATAATTCTCACTATAAATCTTAGTAACATAAAGAGCTCAGTTATACAACTGTAGTTATTTTTATATCAATGACCTTAATTAACATGAACCCTTCACTGTAACAGATTTTGCTCTGTCAACTGTATCCCCAGAGTATGGAGGCCCCCAAAATGACCACTAGGGAAAGTTGGTATTATTATCGTATTTAATTTGTATCTGTTAACTTAAAGTCTAATTGTACCTTAAACCGACAAAGGATCAGATCAGATGGACCAGTAATTAGACTCACCATCAAATCACATCTTTGACAGGAAGCCATATAAAACACAATCACTTTGGACTCACAGCCTGGTTTCAGCTTACCTGGAAAAGAGATTTCAGATATGAAGAAGGACCTCTACAACTTCCTCCGTGCTTTTGAGTTATGAGAGTTGGCCTAATGAGAGCTACCATCTCCCAGTATGAAACTGTCTCCCATGTAAGATCGTGTTCACACAAGTTAAATTCATTGCTTAAACATAAGTTTAGGCTTCAGCAGCTCTCTGGTCAGTACTTCATAGGGACCATGTTTATTCTGCCTGCACTACCCGAGTTTTAAGTTCAAACATGACTCTCTCTCTCTCCTGAAGCCTTCAAGCCAGACTATCAGGAAGAGGGTAGCAAAGAGCCATGGTGGTCACTGTCTAGTTTGAATTTAAGTGTCTCTGGTCCTGAGTTGTTTGTCAGCATTAGGTGCAAATGCAGAACATTATTCCGATTTATGGAAAGCTTGCTTTATTTCTACACTGCCCCATGAGAGAAGTGCAAGTTTTCTCCTTGCATGGAGGAAGCCTGAGAACCACCCTGGGGGATCAGGGGCAGTGTGTTGGTAGTTTGCCTTAGCAGGACTCCAAAATGAGCTTGCTAGGACTAACCACAAATGTAAAGCATGTCTCCTGAAAACAAAAAACCAGGGAATTACAGGAAAGATGCCAGGTAATCTCTAGGTTATTGCTTTGCTAGCTGTGCCTTCCTTCTGGTATTTTACTTGTGTTTTACAGCACAGAAATAAAACTTCCTTCCCACTTAGATCACCAATTTCTTTCATGGCTTCAAACAGATCCTGCTCTAGCTATCACACCAGTCATTTGTTCCAGGATTGGCAAACAGCTTTGCTGCTTTGTTCATGACAGAAAGGCAGATTTGGGATTAGTTTTTGAGGCTTCAGGACTTAGATTAATTGGTCAAGAGGTCTGATTCAAACTGCTGTAATTGTACAGCCAGCAAGTGTTCAATGCATATGTTTACTTTTTCTTCTACTTCCAGCCAGAGGGCTGGGACCAAGTTTCTTAATTAGTTTCTGAAAATAGAAATTGTTCCTTCACTTCCTCCAGAAATGAGGCACATTGCATATGAAACACGTCAATAGACTCAAAAGTTACTTATAGATGGGTGGGAAAACCGAAGGGATCATATGATTCCTTAGGTTGATAGGTGTGCTGCCAGCAATAGCTTATAGGTGTGAAGAGGTAAATACAAGTCTGGTTTTGGGACCCTCAAGATTACAATGTCTATATTTTGGGGTTTTTCCCTTGCTTTTTGAGTAAGAAATAACAAGGAAAAAAATTGCATTACAGTAGGGTATTTTTGTGCAAAGTACCTAAGAAGACTTTGTCACGAAAAGCAAATGAAAAATAACTTATAAAACATTCATCAGTACCATACTAGATTTCTTGGTGTTTAGTTAAAGGCAGAACTATGTGAACTGTTATGCTTTATTAAGTCACATTAGTAGAAAAGGAACTATGGGAAGTAAAAGCAAAAGAGTTATAAGAAGCTAATAGAGTTAAACTTGCAAATTTAACATGGAACATTTCAAGTTTTCTGAAGTAGAGATAATCAAACCTTGCTAATCTATTATACAAATTCTCATCACATAAGAATGATTATATCAAAATTACTTCTTAGTATAAAGTAGAATTCACTGCCCACACTAATATGATAGATCTCTCAAACTATTTGCTTCAATGTGTGCCTTTAGTATGGTTCAAGGCATCCCAAAAGCTTGCAGTGAACTGACAAAGGTGCCTTTGAAAACTTTAATTATGCATAGCTGTCTTTATCCTATTTAGACTGAAACTTATCTAGATTACATGATTGGTTAGCCTTTCAGAATGTTGACCCTTAAATTAAAATGTTGCATCTTTGAAGACCACCAATCAAATTAAAACAATCAGTCACATTTTAACCTCTAAAATAAATTGGTTTTTAAAGTGTTCCCTTTTAATGATCAGTTCCTACAAAATAATTTATAATTGCCAGTGGTCCACACTAAAGAAATTCAAGCTCAGTTGAAGACTAGGATTGTGATAGGCCCTTCATCCAGCACTTTCAGATTTTTAGAGCTATAGCTTTGATAAGATCATAGAACAAATTAGAATAACATCACTCTCTAAACTAGGTTCATGGCTGAGATGAAACAAACACAATGTCTGAAAACTAGTCCCCTTCTGACCACTGCATGAAGAATTCTAACTGCAGAGTCAAGAGCTCTTCTTCCCCTGTTTATTAAACTCTGGCACATTTAGAGGACTTTCCAGCATACACCCAAGCCTTTCCAAAAGTTTTTGCTTTTCCACTATGTCTCTGCAGCTGGCTCTAAATGTAACTCCAATGCTGGCAAGCTCTTCTCCTCCTTTTAAGTGTTTTCCAGGTGGTATCACCCACAGTGCAGGAGCCTCCCTGAGCCCTCTCATGTTCTATGACTCCAGAGACCAATGTTTCTTCCTCCTCCTCTTTGCAAAGTTTAAGTTCATCAGAAGGCAGCAGATTAAAAAAGGAGAACACATCGTCTTTTTAGAAATTTTGTTCTTTCTATGCAATATCTAAAACAATATCTTCTGTTGAGTACTCTTACAGTACAGCTAGAGCCAGTTGGCAGCAGCTTCCTTGTATATTCTTATTATTTCACATGCCACTTTTCTAAAACACTAGGAGAATTTCATCTCTGTATTGATAAAACTGGTAATTAAGAGCTGATGTAAAATTCTTGTATAAAATTTCCACATAATTCCTTTAGTGTACAATAATAATGACTTTCTATTATTCATATTGATTTAAGTCTTAACACTGACAATGTGTGTTTGCATCCAAAAAATGTGGTGTTTGATTTAAACCAGAGTGTTTTTTCCAGTATGGCTGCAGGAGCTGTAAAGTTGGGGGTATTGTTGCTGCTCCTATGAAACATCTCATTCTAATTTTTGTTTATTTTTTTACATAAATGTGAACTGTACCTTTAAAAGAACACAATATTGCAAAATAACTTTACACTGAAAATGTTTTACACAATAAAAGGTCTCTGTGTCATGATGCCACATGTGACATTGTGGGGATCTGCTGGATCTTCATTCCATTCTTTTTTTTCTTACTAGGAAAAAAGGTTAGGGATCTCTGGGAGTTGTTCCTCCTGTTATTCTGATTTCCGTCACTTTTCAAGTTATTTTGTTACACATGTGGTGCACCTGAGCTTATGCCCACTACAGTCAGTGTGTATCACCTGTACTATTGCATCAGTGGTCAAGAACAGCCATAACTATTTCAATTTTCCCATCATACACAGACATAGATTAAGACCATGATTTCATTCCTGATTATAGTTGTTATTTTAAGTGGGGGTTAGATTAAGTTTTGGCCTTGAGCATAATATGCAGAGACCTCATGAGGAACTGGTTTTGCAAAAGCTGAAAGCACAAGCAAGTTCTGTTTGATGTGGCCATACTTAACAATTTTAAATTATTTCAGCTGAAGCTCTGGTTTAGATGCTAGCAGAATGTAATTCAGGGTGTGTTTACTTGAATGGATTTCTTCAGTGTCTACTGAAACACAGAGAAAACCTAGTGCATGAGAGAACAAAGCATCAACATCAGTACTTACGGCAAGAAAAAAGTCAATAATTATAAATAATGGAAGGTAGTGTAATAATGAAATAGCCTTTAATGCCAGTTCTCTATCCAATTCCATAAACTTCTGAGATGATACTTTTATCTTCCACTTACTTTTTACCCATCTCCCACACCTTATGTAAGGTTATACCCAATTTTTTATTAATGGACCCAAAAAGCCAATAGCACAATGGCCTGAATACAGAACTGCAATCAAAAAGGCTTGTCTTCCCCACTTGATGAAAGAGAGATTCTGAGGCTCTGCTATCTAACCCAGCTGTATTGATTTCTACTCCTTACATGTTAAGGAGGAAATTCTCTCCAGAGTTTATTTGTACTGCCTCTTTGTTGCCTTGAGGTTTCAGTAAATAGCTGAATTTCACCAAGAAGTTGTTTCTCTGCAAAAATATTCTTTTGAAGAAAGCAAGTAAGTGGCAAATAGGTAAAAAGGTGTCTACTGCTTTACAGTTGCATCTTTTCCATGATCATCCCCTTTTTCGTTTGATATTACTTTACAGCTGGAGCTCCAGAGGCAACTCAGAGCATCATTTGAAAGACTGATGAGTAAAAAGTTTATGCAAATAAACTTTATCTGTATTTTTACTTTCATCTGTTTCCTAGTACACCTTGGCAGAATATTCCTTTCCTTTTTTTCCCTAGTCATCAAAAAAATTATAACGGTGTCCTCCTCTGAAGCTTCCTTGCGTTTTCTGATCTTGTGGGCTAGACAGGTTTTATTGGTGTAAACTGAAATTGCTTTCAGAAGCTCTTAATTGGTTTGTCCTGGCTTAGCATCTGAATTGTAGCATTTTTGCAGGTTTTGTTTGGTTGCTTGTTTAATCCTCCCATAACTATCTTGTTGATCTAGGACACTTTAGATCTAGTATTGCAAAAATGACATCACAACATTCTGTGCTTCTTTGAGGTAAAAACCATCTGTCTGGAGTCTCCAGGGGATCCCAACTCAGCCACTTCAAAGAAAGGGTCTTCTAGTGATTTAATCTCTTGATTCTACTTAGTGTCTGTAGATGTGTATCCTCTCTATAGCTCATGGTGAATGATGCTTTGAGTACTTTGAAGACAAAAATAAATGATTATACACATACACAGACAAAACCACAGCAATTTTAAAAACACTGTGATTTTTCTACCATTTTCTCTTTACTCTCAGAGTATAAAAGAATAAAAATTAGAATGCTATTTGATGACACTAATGTTGACCACAAAGCAACTGCTTTCAGAACAGCATTCTCAAGGGGATTGTTGTTGCATAATTATTTGCAAAATGGTTTAATTTTATGACCTTCTATCTTCTGTTGTTTGAGGTTTACCCGAATGTATATAATTGACTTTTATTTTTTTTTCCTTTGTGCAGTAATGTGTTGGGTGTACTTCTTCTGTGACCTATAAACCTGGCTATATTATGCTTTTTTCATAACTTATGGCCATTGCAGTTTATAGCCACTGGACATGGGGTTTCAAATGAGAATTGAATGGATTAAACTGTACAGAAGAAAGTTTTGATTAACTGTACAGCAAACCCCTCATGCAGCTTCCTGTGTATAAGGACGATTATTGCTGTTGGTTTCTAAGCCTGCCACACACGTTGCTTGGAAACCTCATCTCCTTAAAAAACAGCAGGTTTAGGGGCACACTTGAATTATTCTTTACCCAGCTTGTTACTGCAGAAAATTCATTAGTCCAGCCATACATCTGGGGAAAATGGGATGCTATCTGAAAAGATTAATGCTTGGCACACAATCCTGAAAGCAGCTAAGTCTGTGAGAAAAGATTATGACTGAAGTTTGTCTTGATTCATATTTTTCTGAAGGGCCAAACTAACTCTGATAATGTGGTCCATGAAAAACATAGGGGAGCTCTATAACTCAGTGGGTAATGCTCCAGCTAGGAAGAGCTTATCAGTTTCTGTGTTAATGCAGTTTGGTTTTTTATTTTTAAGAACATTGGATTAAAAGTTTGGAAACACTGTCTCCAAAACCTGAGAACACAGTAAATAGGAAAATAATTTTCAAATGTATTTCTGTGTTTTTGCATGATAAAAAAGATCTTTTAGGAAAGCAGTTTCAGAAGCATGTTGCAAGGAATTGGATATCTTTTCCCATTTTTCAGTCCTTTCCTAGCTGTTGCAGTACCCTCTAGTAAAGTGACAGGCTCAGCAGAGAATCTCAGAAATTATAGTTTGGGGGATTCTTTCATTTCATGCTGGAGAACCAACACCAGGATATGGTTAATTTTGTAGGTGCTTTGGTAAAAGAAATCTTCTAATTACGTGTAAAGACCTTCTTGAGTAAGGTTAAGGGCACTCGGCATTATCCTTTAGGGAGAAGTTGTTATATCTGAGTTCTAGTCCCTTGCCTGTTTCTCTCTATATCAGGTTTAATGTTAAGGTTGTGTTCACAACAGAAGCTGAAAACCGACAAAGTTTAATTTCTCCATCTACTGCAGAAAATTGCTCATAATTTTTTGATAGCCATTTGGTCTTGCTCAGGTCACATCTTCAACTAAACCAAGCCTAAAGCATATTTTCTCATGGGTATTCAAGGCTGATAGTCAACAATATTTCACCTTTAATAAGTATTTATAGTTCAGGATCTACACCAGAGTTTAAGCCAGGGCAGAGACTGGTTTCTAGAAGATGTGAGCTAACCTACATTAAGGAATGTCCTTCTTGACGAGTGGCCTCTTTTGAGGGAGCCCAGAAAATGGATCCATTTGCTCAGCTTGAAGAGACAACTGTTTGCTATCAGTTTCTTAAACATGGACTGAAGAGTTTGGTGAGCTGGGTTCAAAACCAAGACCACCAGGCTGTATTTAAGCCCCTGCAATAGCACAAAGATTCTGTTTGCTCTGGTGGCTGATTGGTACTCCTTGAATAGGATTCATCACATTGATGGTCCTTCATTATTTAATTGAGCAGTTTGATCCCATGAAAAATGAAATTGAAAATAAAAACACCCACTGACAAGCACAAACTCCAGGCAGCAGCAGGTCTTCCATTACATTTGCTATCCTTGGACAAAAAAAAAAAAAAAAAGGACAGTACATTACAGCATTACTTTCTGTAAAGGCTTGATAGATTTTACATTTCAAAAGCTCCCAAGTAGTTTACAAGTTTGCAATTCATCAAGAAATACATTTGATGTTAGTCCAAAAGGTACTTTCATATCTTGTTCTTTTTCTAAGAACATAATTGAGTATACAGTAAAATATACAGTTGCTAATAGGTTGATAGGACAAAGGGGTTTTTTCTAATGGAAGCAAACAGAAATAATTCTAAAGGCAGCTTTGCCAAGTGTCTGGGGAGAGGGCTGCTGCTTGGGGTGTTCATGAGCTGTCAGTAGTGGCAGGGAAATAAGCAGTCACCTTCCCTTTTCCATTGACTTACAATCTTTATCTATCCAGGAGCAGAAAACCTGATTGTGCTGGAAAAGGGAGCACAGGGCTGATACCAGGAGGTTCTCCAAGTCAACAGCCTTCATTAGGCATTAAAACTGCCATGCTTGGTAGAAATATAAGGAATGTCCCAGAAAGCTCCATAGGAAGAACTCCCAGAAGAGTCCCAGATAGGCCACCTGTGAATTCTGGCAACGTTACAGCAAAGTGAGAAATATAAAACCCAGTAGAGATGCTGGAGTTCTGCTTCCCTAATCAAATAGATGCAAGTAAGGTACACATGAATGGGATTATCAACAACACTGTTTTGACTATTGAAAATTAGCCTACTTAGCATATAAAATTAAGTTTATGTAAGTATGTTATATTTAATGTAGGATTTTATCAAAGGTGAAATTTATATTTAATATAGGATTTCATCAAAAATACAATATCTCTCTGAATTAGATAACTTAGCTGTGGAGGCCAGGGTTTTACCTTGCTGTTGGACTTTTGTTGTGACAGCTAACAAGAGTATAATCTGTGTCCTGACCTTACTGAAATTTACTGTCTCTGCAACATAAACAGCTGAACAGGTTTCATTTTTGGCCCTTCCCAAATGAGAGATCCTTACTCTGATTGAGAAATTTTGTACTGACTCATCACCCATTTATAGGAGTTAAAGAGGCACCTGCAGAATGCATTGAGGGAGTGATGGGTGAAGGCAGACACTGAGCAGTGACTCCCAAGGCACCATGAGGCTGTGACAAAGCAGGATCACTGGTTGTCACCCATGTGTAGCAAGAGTGGCACCAGGTAGGTCAGTGACTCAGTAGGCAGGCGGTTGCCCAGACTGGTGCCTGGAAAACTCATCAGGGCACGACAGCAGTGGCTAAGCTTGCCCTTGTGCCTGCATGGGCTGGTGGTTGTAGGTGATGTCAGCAGACTGGCATCTTCCTGTGCAGCAGTCTGCTTAGCTACTGCCATCATAGGTCCCCTTTTTGGTGTTTCATTAGCCTTTAGCTTAGCAGGTCATTAGTTGCTGGTAGGAGACTTGCTGTTCGCAGCTGTGCCATGCTGCCATTTGATCCAAAATCTAGTGTTTCAAATGAGGGCACAAACTCTTGCCTTCTGGCCTGTAGGGAGCTAATGTTTCAGCTCCCTGTCCCTGTCCAAGCCTCACATAGAGATACAGAACTTTGTACAGCCAGTGAAGTCTGATGTGTGTGTGTGTCTTAATTCATAGCTAAGGGAACATGTTCCTAAATATTACTCGCCTATAACAAAATAGTTATTTAAAAAACAGTAATTAGTCACATTGAAATAGTTAACATATATAATTAGTTTATGTTAATGTAATATTTTGTAGCTGACATCAACAATGTGCATATCAAACTCTTTTGTTGGTTACTAATTATTTCAGTTTGGATTAAAAAATAAAAAAAAAGGCAAAAGACACTTTTTTTTTTTTGAATTTGCATACCTGATATGACCTGAGTCATATTTTCAAGACTCTTCAACACTGTTTTCCAAGAAGCCACTGGCAGCAGAGCCATCCTCCCTTTCAGCACTGCAGTGTGAGAAGCCACAGGGGCAGCAGTGGCCAAGGCTGTTCTCCTACTTCAGCAGGCAGTGCCCAGGCTGGGCTCCCTTTGCCTTTACCTGCAGCCTGATGTTGACTTACAGCACTAAGTGTTGCATCCACTTCTCTAGTTCTCTGAGGCATCCCAGGGCCAAGATAAGGGATGGTTCTTCATGTGCAGCTGTCACAGCAATAGCAGTAACCTGCTTCCTTTCTTTTTTTCTTCTTTCTTAATTTTCCCTTGTACTATGGGCAAAGAAAAGGATGCAGCACCACACAGCTCTTTAGTCTGACTGTATTTGTCTGTCTGTATTTGAGGGGAGAAAGTGACTTTAGCTAACAACTGCAGGTGCTTCTGTAGGTAATGCTTCCATTGATGTCAGACAAAATGAAACTGTTCTGGTCCTGTGAGTTGTCTGAGTGTTCTTTTGAGTTTAATTATTTAAATGACCTACTATTGTTCCTAAATTAAATATTTAAGCTTTCTAAATGGCTGCCATCCTGGTTTAGTTGTTAAAGTAAGATGATTGGTACTGACAGAACTGGAGTTGGATGCCAGTATTGGAGGGATCTCACATGTTTCCTTTGCACTGCCACCATCACTGTGAGGACCAGTTCAGCACCCCAGCATTGCACGAGTAAGACACTTCCATGAAGATTTGTTTGCATTGTTGTGGAAGAGCAGAGGAGTTTCTGGAACCAGCTGTGACCTCTGAAAGCTCAGGTTGGGTTCCAGCACCCACAGAGGAGCACCCCATGCACACGTGCACTAAATGGGGTATTACCCTCCTTTTAAGGGCTAAAGCTCTTTCCATCCTGAGTGAGTCCAGGATGAGTGGCCTGGCTACTGGTGCCCCAGAGCTGTTTTTAGGGAATTTCAGTAGACCCACTAGGTGCAGGAGATGGGGCTCTAGAGTACTAACTGCAAAGTTTTCCCAGGCCCTTGAGATGAAGCAGCAGTCCTGCTCATGGCACCATCACCCTTAGTGATGGAAAGGGAGTCAGACTTTAATTTGAGGTCATCTGAGTATCCAAAAATGAATATGTTTTTGTGTCAATCATTTCAAATTCTGAAGTCATTAAGATTAGCCTGTACCCAAGAACTTAAATTTGAAGTGAAGAAGTAATAAAAAAAAATAGCAGTTTATTCCCACCATGGTGCTGAATGGAAAGGTCTGGGAATGTCAGATTCATCTTTGTTGAAAGCCTTTTGTTGAGATATTAATTAGCACAACAAATGTTTGGAGTTTTTTAAAAGGCAGATGTTTAAATTCCAGCTACAGGTTTTCTGCTTCTGCATTTTTTTTGCATGCACTTTAAAACTTTTGAGGGCATTAAAAAAAAAAAAAAAAGAAAAAAAGTAAAAAAAGAGCAAAGATTGTAAAAATAATTGCTTAAATATGAAGACTAGGAGACAGTCACATTTTCTTGAATATAACGTAAGAGAGTCTAATGATAATTTAAATTATTCATAAAGCCTATATAATTAGTCACTATAGCTTTTAAGGGGACAGACAAGGAATATATGCAGCATATCTAAGGTTAGAACTCAGTTTTAGGTGTTAAGCAGCATGAACACATTTATAAAATGCATCTATTAAGAGGCCCACCTTGTGCTTTTAACAGTACAGACATCACCACATATTTCTTATGTCTAGTAACATCATGCACAGATTCCATACTAGCAGAATTTAATAGTTATAGCAAGCAGAATATTTTTAAGCCCTATCATTTGCTGGTTGTGCCATAGGGTCTGAAGAACATGAGACTGGCCAGGCTTCCTTAGCTCAAGGTGTCCCTCATCATATCTTCAGGACAATCCTGGGTATGAGCTTAGGAACAAAGCAAGTGCAGATTGATGTCCCCACAGTATTCTGCCACCTATAAATGGCAGCTTATTTCTGAGACACACATGCCATCTTTTAATTTCTGTGTCCTCAGTGTTGTATTGTTTGCTCTTGATTCTCTGCAGCTTTTTAACTGCAGCCATTTGAAAGCAGAGCTTTTCCTTACTGTGAATTCATAGGAAGATACACGGGTTTTGTTTGTTTTGAAACTAGCAACCATCTGCTTAGTTCCTTCTATTGTTTCTAATCATTGCCTTAGACACAGCTATGACTATTCCTGGCACATACCTTGCCCATTGCCCAGATTTTATCATCCTCTACAAAGTCATACTTAGCCTCCTTACACTTTGGAGTGGCCTTATTTACTTAGTCCATCTAGGAGAAGCTGGTTGGTATCCAGTCATCCTTAGTACCACCTTTTGTTTCTCTACACGTGTGTCCTAGTTTAGCAGGTGGGACCAGTTGGCACTGTGTGGGGGTGATCAAGGCTGTGTATTCTACCCCCTCTAT
>JAWWLZ010000174.1:7565114-7628126 GCA_035041345.1 Poliocrania exsul
GACCTAAACCTATGCCTTTGCTTTTGATGGCTATATATAGTATATATGTCAATCAGCTACACTGACATACATTTAGTTGCAAGTAATTTTGTTTGGCCAGATGAAATTGTACAGTTAAATTTAATTATGACCAGATGTGTTTCAATGTAGCCTTTCAACCTTTGAGTTACCCAATATGCTCTCACGCGCACTTTTACTTTTTCACAGACCACTCTCTGTCCTGTAACCATAATGAGGGAGGTACTGAGCTATAAGACTACAGGCTGGGCTGTGGCTTTGCCTGACAATTTCAGAGGCATAAAAGCCTGGCTTTCAAAAGTGTTGGCCTGTGGTCCTGAGTTACTCCAGTGACTCAGATGTTACCCGTTACCTCCCAGCCAGCACAGCAGTCACAGCTCCACTGAAATGAGGAGGTGGTTTTGTTTGTGTCTACATTTATGAGTCAGATGAAGTTGGGGACAAGAAACAAAAGCTGAATAAATCACACATTCCCATTCCCTTGGGTGAAGACAAGGCAGAAGAAGAGCTTCTCCTCACAGCTTGGCTTTTGGTTCCAAGGACAGACCCACAAAGACACTTGTTTGCGCATCATTGCTGGGCTAAGGGCTTTTGATTTCCTTTTACAGAAGAGCCCCTAGGATGCTAGGAGCAGGAAGATCCTTTGAAAAGAGAGGAGCCAGACTACTGAGACCTTTTTTTCTCTCAATGCAATTAAGTTCTTGCCTTTTATATGTCTCCTAACCACTTCTCTAAACTTGCAGTTCCTGTAGTAATGATACATCCCACTGGGGGAAAAAGACAGAAAATTTTCACTGTTTATCCTGGAATCTTTTCTGAATGAATTAAAGTTAGGACAAAACACTTTGCCCAATAGCTTTATTATCATGACTTATTTAATATGGCTATATGAAAATAGATATTCCAACACCAAATTCAATGCAGAAGAGATAATTTAGAGGGCTTTTTTTTTTAAGTAGAAATATGATAAAAGGAAGGCAACAAATCTTGGTAATTCAAAGTATACTAATGGCCAGATTGCTCTGTACCATCAATAGTGTGCTACCACTTCATTTTGTGTCGCAAAGAAATTATAACTATATAGGATTACAAAAGTAAATTCATACTGGGCATATCTTTTATTTCCGTATAAACAGGAATGTGAAAATGAAGTCATGAAATTTCCATTTCTTAGAGAAAACTTTAAATTATGAAGGTAACACATTTTTGAAGTGTGTTGACCCAAAAGGCCTCAGAGAACAAAGTTTAAAGTGAAGAGGTGGAAGAAGGGTGGGAGGAGGGGTGTGGAATGATATTGTCAATTAAACACTGGGTTAGTGAAGGAAAAATGACATCACCTGCATATTTCTGACACCCACACCGACACACAGGGCTGATAAATACAGCAAATTTAAACTTGGTGAAGTGAGACGGTTAAGAGTAGATTTAAAGGGACAGCTCTGTCAAACATGCTATTTTAGAGGGGGAAAAGGAGAACAATAAAACATTTTGGCTGTGCTGTATGTTTGATGCTCATCCAAAATGATTTTGCCTGGCTCCTGAAATAGTAAGTGGCTTGCCTTAGAGGTAATCATTCTTCCCAGCCTTTGCTTATTGCTTTCTTTCCCTGCCACAATATCAAGCTCCTTAAAGAAAAAAACTTTGAATGAGTCAGTACCTCATCTTCAAAAGACTTTTATAAATGGAAGGATTAGAGGTGCAGAGTGAAATTAAGGGAAGCACAGGAAGGCAGAGTGGCATTTATTTTATTTCTTATGTGCAATGTCACATAAACTGTTACATGACCTCAAACTTGTGCTGTACTCATGTTTCTCACTAAAGGCCAATGATCTTTCTAGACAAGGTGAGGATAAATCTCCCTTGGAAGTACGCAGGAATTTAGAAGGCAATTACTCAACCAACAAGCTAGGAGTTCATGGCTTACCTTTGAGTCCTAACCAAAGGAAGCATTTAGGAACCTGGAGGAGAAAATGTGTCTAAGCCTCTAATAAGGGGCTGATCATCATTTGGCTTTTACTGAGTGTGTACAGACAATCAGGGACGGGATTTAGCAGAGGGTAGCAGCTCTAGGCTAAAGCTTTATAATTAAGGCAACTTGAAGCTCAGAAACCCATGAATTATGCTGGGACTGCTGAACAGCAAGGCACTTGCCTGGATACCTGGCTGGTCAGACCTTTTCCCATCTGTATGTTCACTGCTAGTGAGAAAGAGCAGAGAGAGCCCAGTGCAGCTTGCACAGGTATCTGAAAATGTCAATTGTCAGTTTTAAAGAGAGAAGAAAAAAAATTAATAATCATAATTACAAATAGAATGCAGTTTGTTCAGAAAGCACTGGTTTGCAAAATTAGAATAGGCTCCTTCTACTGTAATGAAAGCTCACTATAATAATAAAAATTTAAAACATTTCCAAGGCTGCTGCTCAGAGCAGAGTTGTCAGTCAAGCATGGTGTGAACTCCTGCTCTTTAAACTTCCCCAAGCCCCTCGCTCAGAATCTCACATCCACCCTGGCTCTTGGAGAGCACCCCAAGGGTGGCCACTCATCCCATGTGATTTCCACAGCCCTGCCCAATGCCCACCTGATCCCACCACAGCTGGCTGGGCTTCCCCAGCCTCAGCAGGGCTCACTACTGCCCACTGACCCCAGCCCCCTCCCAATAAGGATCAAGCACAAAGTGCTTTTACAGCACCATATCCATGGTTATAGCCAAAGAAAAGCAATTTTCCCCTCAGGAGGTGAGTCCTTTGAGCTCTTCTGCACAGCAACCTCACCAAGCAGCTCCAGAGGCACAAGGTTACAGCACTAGCTTAATATGCAACCCAGCACTGTGTATTTTCATACTTAATATGCAGATCTAATTGCTTGCCTGCATTTTGATTACCTTCTCTTCCTGGAATTTGCTCTTGTGTGGCTAATCCTAGTGAACTTCAAAGCATGAACTCGATGGCTTTTATTTTTTTACTTCTGCAGTTTGTGTCTCAGGCCAATGTCAAAACTCTTTGTAAGGAGCGGGACAATTTTTTTTTTTTTTTTTTAGGTTAGAAAAAAAATAAAGTCCTTTAACAGTCAGTTGTTCTCCTTTTCGAACCTCAAGACCCCTATATTTACTGAACTGGAAGGCTACAGTGTTGGTCTGGTTACAGTTAGCACTCACACATTTAGTCTCCTGCCAGCAGCATCCTCAGTCCCGCCTACCTAATACCAGCTTCAAGAATGGCTCGTATGTAATTTCTTTTAAGAGAAAGGCTATTCCTTGTTTATGAGTGTAAATGTGAAGCTATTTGTCTAAGTACTTCCCTGACTCTAACTGCTAAACCCAACCCACACAAATGCATTTCCCTGTAAGCGCCCCCACTTCCCACCCTCTCCCTCGCTTTTCACTTCTTTTCGCATTATCCACCTCCCCAGCAATAAAATGCAATAAATTTGAATGTCTATTTTAAATTCCACCTTGTTTAAAGATTTTTAAAAGACAAAAAAGAAAAAGAAAAAAAAGAAAAAATAGCCACAGAGCAAACTAATTTCCCTTTCCAAATATAAAATAAAAGCTGTCTTATTTTTGGCTTTGCAGCAGCTCATGTGTCATTTTCATCATTTCTCTCTCTCTCGATGACTGAGAAGCAGTGAGAGGAGGCGAGAAAAAAAACTTTTTTTTGTTCCCCCTAGAAAATACATATTCAAAGCTTTTCCTAACCTGTTTTCTTTATATATTAAATCATGCATAGCCAAAGCTAAACACACCTTAATAACCTGATGTATTTGTCAATTTTTCATAAACTATGTATTGGTGATTAGACTGATATAATGGCATCAGCAATGTGCTACATGGAGGCTGTAATTTTTAATGTTGTAAGTTGTGAGATTTGTAGCATATGGCAGCAAACTAAGGGAAGCAGGAGTGCCAGGGGTGGTTGCAAGCAAGCTGTGAATAGGGTAATTTGGTAAGAAATTAACTGTCCCTTTAACACAACAGTGATGCAGAGGAAGTAGTGCAAGAACAATTTAAGGCAATACTGGTCCCATTCTTCCCTAAGTCCCACAGGGCCTGACTCAGCTCACTTGGATCAACAATGAATTGCTCCAGCAATTCCAAGACCAGTAGACCCAGCCACTAACTTTCAATTTCTTGGACCCTTCATGAATAAAAGGAGGGGATTTTTTCCCTTTTGTTTTTTTTTCAACACCCTTCAGCAGGCAAATGCCAACACAAGATGAGCTTTGAGCTTCTACTCTCAAGACTAATTTCCCCAAAATGACAGATAACACCTTTACACAGGTAATTACAGCACAGCAGCATTTATGGCAGGTATCAGCTCACTGAACTCAGGCAGTAATTCATTCTCATGTCTGTATGTCTCTTCATACAAGGTTTTGTTAACCAGTGTGCTGTGGTAGTAGAAACACCTAGTTGGGTTGTATAATTAAAAACGCAATATTCTGTGTCTTAAATATTTGACTTTCAGCGTAAACTGCGTGGAAAAAAATGTTGAATGCTTAGTCCATACCCACACGACTGCTTTGTACCAAAAAGCCCTTTCAGAGTGTAAATATTATTATCAGCTGAATTTTTCTAACCATATTGCTTCTCTAGGAGAAGAAAGCATGAAGATGTCCAATAAACACTCTTGAAATCCATGCTTCTATCCTCTCAGCTGTAGCAAAGAAGGTTGTTCAGGGAATCTGCTGGCTAATGTACATTATAGTGATGTTATTTGTCTCTTGGGACCTTTGGCTGTTGATTAGAAATTCCAAGCCTAACGAGTGAGTGCAGCTGCAAACATGGGGCTGTGCTGTGCCAGTGGGTTTGTTACTGCGCTCCTGAACAGCAGCTCAAGATCTGGCGCCACACGTTATCATAAAGTAGTGATGCTGCTTTGTCCTGAGTTCTGTGTGTAACTCCTCACTCTAAGTCCTGCCCTCATAGACCCAGCATCAAGCCTGTTTGCCTGCCCTGACAGTTAATCTAGATTTCTGCTGCCCAAACCATTACCCCATCTATTGTTTCTGCCTTACTCCCCAAGAATGCAGCCTGAGCCATTCCCAAGTGTCCTGCTTGAACCTTTGTTCCATCTTACTGTCAGCCTTACACAGCCCTGATCCCTCAGTGTTGAACAAACACCACTGCCATCAAAATCTTGCCCTTAAAATAAAACTTCCCCTGTTCCTCTCAAAGACTGCTAATGTCTGTAGTGGAGGAGCTGGAATAAATGCTTATTCTTTCAGCACAGAGCTATCAATTAGCATTGGTGCTTCATCTGAATGTTTCAAAGTCTGATAGATCTATTAATAGTAAAAAGTCAAGGCACCTAATTTCTGGATACTCTAAAATTCAATTTCAGTTCTACTTGACTGTCCTGGATTTTTATTGAAAATGATCATGCATATGCTTCTGCTAAACTGTGTTTCCTTCTCCTCATGTTACTGAGTTTAGTGCAGATTTATTCAGTGCATGATCTGGACAAAATGGGGAATGTGATCATGCCTCGTGTTCTGCTGCAGGCTGTGCTCATGATTGAAGCAAGATCCAAACAGCCTGAGGAAAATATCCCTCCACCAAAAAAAACCTCACTAACCCCCCCAACAATTTTCCAAGGAAAAAAAGCAGGACAGCCAAAAATGAGAAGTCCTGATAGGTCTTTTGCAGGACTCCATTACTGGACACTTAGAAGACACAATTTTCCTTCAAGAGCTGCAGATTAACCTCTAAGCTTGTCAGCTATTGAAAGGGCTTTACCCTACACTGATCATCAGCTGGAGCTGGCTGAAGCCCAGCCTAAAGCACAGGGTGGCACAGAAGATACATTTAGCTGGTTTTGCCTCACATAAAGAGCATTAGGAGTGGCACTGAGATGCCAAAAAGCAAAAGTGTACAAATCTCTTGCTTTCACCCTCCTTGTTCTGATTTCCCACAGTGGCTTCCAAGTTTACTGCATGTTTTACTAGCAATAAATTTAAAGCCTCCCAGTCATACTGAGTTGGTAGTTAAGCAGCAAAATGACTTTGTAATATTCCTCCAAATTCCTGGCACTTTCTTTAGCCCTATATGTTAAAAGTGCATCCCTGATGCCCTGTGTATGCTAATTGCAAAGAATCTTAACTCACGTAGTTCATACAAAGATATAAGAGGATATAATTGCATAGTTACATAGTGGGCAACTGAATTTAGGCCTTACTGAAAATACAGGAATTAGCAAAGACCATCCTGAAATGAGTTAATCCAGACATATTATTTATTTGAGAAAGTGTATCTGTTGATAGTTACCCATGCTCTGTAAAATGCTGAGCCTTGCCTGTCTTTTACATTTACACATTCATGGTGCCCTAGAAGTTGGTTTTTTCATGTATTGAAGGAAGTAGTTTTCTTTCAGTTGAGGAAAAGAAAATATGTGGCTGGATAGATGATGATGACTAAATGACATGCCTAATAATAGTAGCAATCAGTACCTTTAGGAGACTTCAGGGGCAATGTAACATTGCCTCTCAATTGTTTTTTTCCTTTTATATTCACTATTTATCTATTCTTTTCACAAAGTGTCATTACAATCAGAAATTCAATTCTCATTCAATAGCACTTAAAACATACCATAATGTTCATGGTAATTGCACCGAACAAACAGACATCCTTTTTTAGAATGATAAATCCTTCTGTGTACATTATCATTCTTCTCATTCTGGTGAGTATTTTGATATCCAATACAGTTTACATTACAAAAAAACAACAAAACAAACAACGACAACAAAAAGCACTGCACTGATGAGTATATAAATGGTATGGATCTTGTACATGATATCTTGTAAAAAAAAGGAATTACATCCACCTTATTAGAGAAAACACTGTATTTCTGAAGGCCAGAATAAAGCTTTAACAATAGCTTCAAAAATATAAAATTAAAAATGAGAAATTCTGTGAGTGAACAAATTATTTTGTAATTTTATGCATCCATGTGAGATCATGTTCACTTGCTCATCCCAGACTGGATGTGTTCCTCTGCTGTGAACTGCTCTGGACATAATGCCATAGAAACAGATGAAGATAAATGGTGATAAAGAAGCAAAAGCAAAGATGGAAAAACTATGAAGGATGAGGTTTTTATATCTAAAATAGGAACCTGACTCTTAAAGATAACTATACCAAATATAGATCAATAAAGGAGTAAATTAGATTTGAAATAGGTCCTGAAATGAATCTGCAGGACTTGGTTCTTTTTTAGCTAAGTCCATGTTAGTCTGAGGAAGCTGGAACAGGCTGTTTGTGTGATCAAGAATCTCCAAGTCAAACCAAGGGCATCAACTGCAAGTACTGCCCTGCTTCTGTAGCCACAAAACTACCACACAGGAAAACGTGCTGTATCCTCTGAGAAACAGAAATCCAGATGAACCACAAGGACTGTGGGACCAAGACCATCCAAAAGAAATGATATTCTGTGAAATGAGCTCCACAAGGGCAATGTCTGCAAAGAAACATGCAGGGCTGTGCCAGGACTACAAGCACTAGTTAGAAGACTAGAGAAGAGCCCTTTGCTGTAACTTTGAAAATCCAGATTGCTCTGTTTTGTTGTATAAACCCATTTTTTTCTTTCAAATATTATTCAGGGACCCCTGAAATACATGGGTATTTTTTGTTAATCCTGAAACTTCTCTACACTTAGCTCTCCCTTAAAAGTAATAGCTCATTTCTCTTATGAAACACTAACATTTGGAGCATATCCAGAACTGCAAGATCAAAATTCACACCTCTTTGGCAGTAACTCGTGCCTTGGTAAATCCCCTACCCGTACTAAGAATCCATCCAGAAGAGTAACTGTCTAAACAAACAGACTAAATAGAATTAATTCTTTTTTAATATAGGGTAATGTTCTGGTATTTAGCAATTTTTCAAGTAAAATCTCTCTCTTCACAGTAATTAATTAACAGTAATTTCAGACCCAGATGTATATGAGGAACAGTACAAAGGTCAGTCTCCATAATGATTCTGCTTTATGATAAGTGTGAAAATATCATATATTTATTGTAGAGAGATTGAAAGAATAGCATATATATAGGTGTCACATATAGAAAAAAAATAAAAAGTAAAAAGCGAGAAGGCTAGGACAGATGTAATTCTAAACTTGCTCAAAGACAGAATTTTAGGATTGGATTATTTTAAGGTTTTTCTCTTTTTAAAGGTAAAAATCCATGATATAAATGCTCTCCGGCAAGGACAGTTGTTTAAACAGTTCATTTATATCACAATTTTCATAAACAAAAAAAGAGTAACAAAAAAGGCATTATTCTCCAGAAAAGACATTTCTATAAATTTTATATATTTCTTCACCCTGGACATTCACTTCTGTCATGAAGTTGCCATTCTCTTGGAAGGATGAAAGGTAAAGCAACATTTCTTGAAAGTAACTTCTTTGTTATAGTTTTAAATAGCATTTAGTTTGTAGTTAGACAAGATATTTCAATATGAAAGTTCAAAAGAAGGTATTTGTCACAAAACACCCCAAAAGACTGCTATATATTTAATAACTACAGAGGCATCTCCAGGGCAGGAGCTCTTTTTTTCTTTCTCAGTTTCCTGATCTCTTGATTGGGAGAGTACTTTTTAGCCATCAGGATGTTTTTAATGAGAAAAATTAAAAACAACATTATTGTGATAAAAAATAGGTTTTTTGGATAAACTTACAGTGATACTGTATTTAAAACTAGTTATTTTTAAGAGTCTGTTCTTCTAATTCATTAGACATCTCTGTTCACAAGTCCTAAAGAATGATATTTACCCTGACATACAATTTGAGTTGAAAATTGAAAATATAAGATTCAAATTAAGATCACAGAGCAAGAAAGGTTTAGTATTAAATAGAGAGAAAAAGTTATAGAAGAAATAAAACTTTTTAGCTGGATTTTCAATAGTATTTTTTCTCATAGTATTCTGTAAAAAAGCTATACTTAATTTTATCTTCATAGACCAATAGTGTTTATCATTGACTGGTTTCTGATATCAATTATATCTAAATTTTTCAGATTATCTAAAAATATCAGCTGTATCACTTGATGTCAGGTAATTTAATTACATTTATAGAAAGAGGGTTTTCTATTTATTTCTATTGCCCTTTTCATCTCCATTTTTGTCCCTCTTAACCAGCAGTAGTAGGTGCTTGGATCCAGAAAGAGTAAAAAGTGTACATGTAATTTCTTAGCTATAAAGGGGTAAGTACACTCACAGTACACATAACTCTGCCTTTTTTTTTTTTTTCTTTACCCTGTATGGACAAATTGGACCTCACTTGCAATACTTTGACTCCAAACACTTCCTACTTTTTTCCTCCTGGTGGGCACTGACAAATAGACTTTGATGCCATCGGTCCACAGTGACTGAAGTGTGTAATTCACTGACCTATCTAGAGTGAAGTTTTGACGGCAAATTGCACACAGGTTCCTGGCTTTCCATGAGTGAGACTATTTATCCTCCTTTTTTTTTTTTTACTTGCCAAAATATTTATCTCTATATCTGAATGACCTTTCAGTGTGTCCAGCATACTCTGTTTCACAGTATAATTATTCAAAAATAGCAAAAATTACTCCACTGCTGCACAGCATGTCTGAGGCCAGAACAGTTAGATTGACATTTTCAGAGATTATTAAATACACCCATGGGCACAGTTGTACACTTACATGCAAGTCATTAACATAAATAAGAAAAAGTTACTGTTGATCTGACCCTTGGTCAAATTATTTGCTGGCTAGACCCACCACATATCAAATAACTTGCTTTACTCATCATCAAAAAAGTTCCTTGGCAGAGGAGCAGTGACAAAATATTGGAAGAGAAGTAACCAAAAATTCTCTGGCTTTACAAGCAGTAAAAATTTTGCTATTTAAAAAAAAGAAAATAGAGTTAGAAAAATATATAGCCTGGAATAAAAAAAAAAATAAACCACTATGATCTTGAGACATGCCATTTAAAATTCACCTGATTCCCCCCACTTTCCCTCATAAATCAAAAGTGAATACACAGATCCTAGAGATGAGGAGCAGGTGGTAAAACAGCATAAAAATATCTTTCCTATACTTCCGCAGAGAACTAATTTCATGTTGAAATGAATGGGTCATTTTTACTGTTAGTATTGCCACATGGCTCTCAGGTACCAATTTTGTAAAGTATTATCCTTTTTCACTGCGGGTCATTTATTTCCTGTGCAAATTTTCTTGAGACTTACAGAGTTGATACGCATGGATTTTTCTATCTATGCTTTTGAGCATATAATGATGATTGGACTGGTTATCTTTCCTTTAATCTGTGCATGACATGACAGAGAATGCAGAAATTTTATCCTCTGCAGAAATTTTATCCTCAGTAACATAAAATAACTTTCCAATCACAGCACCTGAAAGAGAGACAAGCACTGACACCCTGTGAATTGTCCATTTCCCACATTCCTCTGGGTCAGCAGGAACTGCTAAAGCCAATGCTACCAGGCACTGGTATTGGCTTAGAAATAAAAGTACATAGTTGGACATTTTCTGCAGAAAACTGAGAGATTGGATTATTTTGAGAAACAAGGGCTTTGTGCTTGAACAGAAAACACTCTTTCCCTTATAGCAGCTCAATAGCAGCTTCTGACCTAATTATATAAAATAATTAATTTTCCTAATTTTTGAATATCTGTTCTGAACTCTAGGCACATGGGTCCCAAGTTGCTGGCCCTATGTATTTGTTTCATATCAAAATCTTAATGATATCAAGACTAGCAAGTTATATACCCCTGAGGGGCAATAGATGAAACCAAGGGCAGGGCCAGAATGTTGAATTATTGGTCATGGGAAGGAAGTGTTCAATTCTCAAAGGAAAAGCAAAAACATCACCACAAAAAACCCCAAACAACAACAACAAAAAAAACCACACCAAAACCAAAGCCAAAAAAAAAAAAAAACAAAACACACACACACAAAAACAAAAAAACAACAAACCACCAAACCAAAAAACCAACAGGAGAGAGGAAAGCGGAGTAGTGCAAGGCTAAGCAAGCATTCTGTTTCCGTGATCAGTGCTTTCAATCACACAGCACTGGAGAATTAAGTAGTATTCAGTATGCTGAGTGCATGGAATAGAAATTCATATCAAGTTCATTCTACACTATCAGACATGGTATGTCATCGTGTAAGGAAATGTATTTGAGCTACATGAAGGCTGATGCCTTATGTTTTTTAATAAAGTTGAGAGGACAGAATACAAACCTTTGCTTTCAGCCCAAGAATGCAGTGGATGGAAGCTATTTTCTTTGACATACTGAATAATTTCCTTTTTTTGAAGTTACAATAAGATAAAGTAAAAAGCTTTGAATACCACACAATGTGAAGTGGTAAGGTTTTAAACTATAGCATCTGAAAGAAAATACTGTTGAATATAAAAGCCATAGGCCACTAGAAAAAAACCCAGCAGAATTAAATCCAAAATGCCCATGTGGTACCAGTCTAATAGGAAGAGTAGACTGAGGTGTTGTATCTTCCTACTCATTTCACAGAAAGTGAAGGCAGCAACAAGGAGGGACACTGTAAGGGCTCAGTTTCATGGGGTGGGCAGGAAGGATCCTTAAAGGAACCTATTGTGGAGCTTCCTCCATCTAAACCAGAGATATGTAAGATGAGTGAGGATATGCATCAGGAATTCATCTACTGGAATCTCAGAATGTCACATTGGTATTAGGATAAAGGCAAAAAGGATGTAGTTTACAGGAATAGCATGGCATAGCTACTGATCCCTGAGACACACAAATCTTAGAGGCACAGGTCCCTTTTTAGGCATCTATTTTGTTTCTGGGTTTTGCTTTTTTAGTATTGCATATGCTTTAATTTAGTTTCTTGATTTCAGCCACTGTTGACTGTATAACTTCTTAAGAGAGCTTTTGAATACTGCACAGACTTTGCAGGAGCAGCTTTCACAAAGCTGTTTAAACATCTCTATCTCCCTGGCCCTGGCATCCTCCCACCACAAAGCTTTCCAAACACAAATATGGGCATTTTTATGATGTCTCAGAAGAGGCATGTCAGCCTTGAGGGCTGGTTCCTCACGGTGCTGAGGAGGCTGTGCAGCAGATGTAGGGAACTAAATCAAGCCAGTTGATTCCTGTACAGTGTCATGACTGTAAAATCTTCCGCGAGGGGCAATGTGGAAAGCAGTTGTATTTGTGCATTCATCATGCATGCTGTGACAAATGACAGTTTTATGGTTAAATGCACTCAAATGGAAGGTTAAGGTTCATCTCTCTTCTCTGCCCTAGACTTCATGTATCACCTCAGGTAAAAGTAAGAATGAAATAATACCTTAAACAGCAGATTTACTTTCCTTTGCCTTGTATTTCCAACTCAATGTAGTAGCAATTCTTCCCAACCTTGTCCCCTTAGATTAGGCACGTATGCCTGGAGGTTTCCTTGGGGCTTGGAGCAAGGGGAAGCCTGAAGTCAGGCAGGGACACTGAAAGCTATAGCAAAAGCAAAACCAACAGCACATAAAGCCAGCAATAAAGGAGCTCAGTTCCAGCTCCAGTGAGAGACAGAGTTATGCTATTCCTTTCTGATGCTGAGCACTTCCCCTGAGTCAGCTGAGAGCTCCTACAGGAAATCAGGTCCTTATGCTTTTCCAGTTGCAGCAGGACCACTAATATTTAATTAATACACTGACAGTTCCCATGGCATTAGGCAGATAACAGAGATTTTATTCTCTTGTTTAAATATGTGAGTTTCGAAGTACTCATAAATCTGTGATGAGTAAGTACACATATTCTATGTATAAGAGCAACTTGCAATGGTATAAAAGTTTGTTAAGGTTAAGTTAACTGAAACAGAAAAAGAAGTAAACCAAAATGCTTAAATCCTTCTTGACATAAACTCAAAGGTAAGATTCTGGACTTTTATGAAAATCAGAAGGCTGTGACATTATGGGGATTTTTGCTGCTGGCAGTTTAGCACCTTAAGAACCTGTTCGTGTCTCCTCCCAATCATCTTTGCATGTTATGAACAAATTTATTTCTGAGTTGCAGATGTCCATCAGTTCCTTATTCAGTCAGGTTTATCTACCCTGTAATTTTTGGCAAGGGTTCAATAGAATATAAATCTCTATGGTCTAGATAAGACAATAACAGATTTAGTGTATACTTCCCCATTTCATTTGCCATATGTGATACACATTTTAAGAGAAAAAACAAAAAATGGGTAGTCCCAAGCAGAAATATATGGCCCAAAATTAGAGATTTTTGAAATACAGTTTAGGGGCACCATGCAGACTTAGACAGTGAAATCAGCTTTTTGAAAATTAGGGCAACAGGCAGACAAGTTCGGTGAAAGGCAGACAACACTGGTCCACATTGTCAGATGGGAATGTGGATTATCATAAGGCCAGGTGCCCAGGGACATACAGGCTCAGGACAGACCTTTGAGAATGTGTACCAAGGGAATGCTCTCAGCAGGTTTGCTGCTGCTGGGTAGTCCAGGAGAGCTCTGTGCCCTGGCAACCAGGAACATCCACGCAGCACACCACGGTGTGGGCTACAAAATGAATCAGTAAAGGATGGAGACAAAAGGTGAGCTCAGGGAGTACATGCAGCCTACCCTGAATACCAGAGTTTTTTCCAGCTGAACTGACAAAGCACATCTAGGTTTACTTTTGACTCATATCTGCTGTAAGGGAAAGAAGTATTTTGTCCACACCTTCCAAAAACAAAGAACTGCATATATTGAGTACATGAAAAATTTCTGTAAGTGATGAGATTTCTTGGAGGTACTCATTTCTCTATGGATAAAATAATTTCTGAATTTAAGTGCATGGGGTTTTTTTCCAGCCTGGTGAAAGGTAAGTTGGATGCTGGATAATGATTACACAGAGGCTGAGTTCCAATAACACTGTGGGCATGAGGGAATATAATGCAGAGATATTACACATTCTTTGCAGGTTGTGAAAAAAAAGTTTTGCAGAGTTTTGTACATTTAGCTCTGTGTACTAAAAGAAAGGATTTATTTAACAGGCTGGTTGGTACACGTCAAATGGATAGAGTGTTGTACCTTGAAAGTGCTATCCTCATCTACTTGAATAGATTGAAACTGCTCTCTGCCTTGTAGCTCCCATCCTAGAGAAGGGTTTTAGAGGCCTTGTGTGTTCATTCTGCATGCACAACTGTCAAGCAGATTTTGCTGCTTTACTGCTAACAGTTAACTAAATGCCACATTTCTCCACTTGTAGTAGCAACTACTCTTTGGCGTATTGAATAGGAATCAGAGGAAGACAAAAATAACACTCAAGGAAAGCACAGCAGTGTCTTCAACCAACAGTACGTACCACAAGATTAATAATAGTAGAAGATGTATAAGAGAGAAGTATCATTCAGACAATAGAAAAAATATTTGCTAGAAAAGATTGCAAGAAAAAATCAGGGCATTGATTATCCGTGTCATAAACAGCTTAAGGGAGGAGAGAGTCTTGAGTCAGTATCTCCCATGTGTATTTTTCTGCTGTACTCCCTTAGTAATGTAATAAAAAATTCCTTGTTGGCTCTTACCCTTCCTCAGAATGTGCTTCAAATTTCTCTCTTTTTCTTTTTTTTTTTCAGGAACAGCTGCCTGAAATCTCAGCCTCTCACTGTCCATATCAGCTGTTTCTGCAGGAGTGTGCCCTAGGGCAAAGAGGTGTGGAGAATTCACTGGGCCACGGGGAAGGATGTGAGAAGCCTGCACTGAGGTCCAGACCTGGATCCAAGAGCTTTTCACAGACTTAACTTGTGAACTACCCAGGAGTGGACTCCTCATAAAAGGAGGCAGTAGTTGCCCAGTTTGGGAATCTGGAGCATTTGGAACATTTTTCGGACATGCTGCTGTTCAGTGTAATTATTTCACATTTTTCATCCAGAGATAAAGGTCACTTGATGCATTTATCAAGGGGTTTGAGGGCTTTGAATGACAATTGCTGAATTATGAATATCAGCTGTGATTCTTCCCAATTATGCTAAGAAAGTCTCTTCAGGGAGGCACTGAAGATGCTAGTCTGTGAAGTCTGGTGTGTACCGATGGGCATCAGAAATGGAGGCTTTCCAAATTAGAAGCTACTTTTAAAATCTGGCTTATCTAACTTTCTCAGTAAATCAGAAACAAAACCAGGAAAAGAACATAGGAGCCCTGACTCTGTCAGTAATTTCCTGTTATAATTGCCAGACTAAACTTCTAACTTATTTTTATTTTAACTTTTTGACTGTCACAGCTCCCTCTTAAGAGACCCCTAAAGAAACAAAACTTACCATAACTGTAGGGGATTGTAGCATTCAGAGGCTCTGACAGGTGGCAGTTGGATCCAGCCAGCACACAGTGAAGCTCCCATGCTCCAGGATTACTCAGCCAGAGCTCGGCCCCAAGAAAAGCCCTACAAAGCAGAAATGACCAATCAGTTCCGCTTTCAGCTTTTCAGCTCATCAATATCTCTGAGGCTTTAAGAGTTATCCTGCTTTAATAAAAATACAAAGCTATTAATAGGAATCTCCATATGGAAATTCTTTGTACTGATTCAATTTCCTAATCCAATAGCTTTACTAGAGTCTTCAGAAGAGCAAGTATAGATTTATCAATCTAACTCTGGCGGTTTTCAGAACAGAAAAGATGCAAAGTGTAGGAAAACAATTGTCCATTGAGACTAATAAAAGAGCAGAAAAAGTAGTATTTCATTGGCATTCAAGGCCTTTGAAAAGCCATTTCTATGGCCAGAGACAAGCAGTGCGCAAATGTGACTGTGTTATCTACACAGGTTGTGATGTTAAAAACCAGCAGTGTTTTCAAGGTGGATCTCAGACCACAAGTTATTTTTATTGCTGTCCACTGGTTGCTGACAGCTCTATGGTAATATGCTATTATAGCAATGGATGAAGAAAAATATTCAGTACATGATTTACTAATCTGCAGTGAAATGGTTAATTTTTGTGAGTTTGACTGCACATTCCTCATGAGGCAATTTGACTGGAAATTTAATGGGATTATTTTAGACTGGCTGAGGTTAATGACATTACCTGTTTGGCTTTTAGAAAAATCTACATAATTTAGTAATATTTGTCTAAGTCACCATAAAAGTATAGAAATTGATAGTAAAATTACAGACAGCTGGGTACAGGAGGAAATGAAACAAATTAAACCAAACTCATGCTATTAGGAAAACACAAATGCCAAATTAAGTATGTTAGGCTAACTGTTTAAGTGATTCAATTTAACACTAATAAAGGTACTTTAGCCCCAAGTCCTGTTTGATTTTAGACTGTATGAGTGTGCAGAGGAAAACAACCATTGAGAGGTGGACAGCCTGAGCCCAACAGGGATACCAAGGAAGCCAACAGCTTAGACCACTGCATCTTTCCAAAATCATTCCACATATTCCTAATAGTTTTTGATAAAAGCTTCATTAGACTAAAGCAAAAAGGCACAATTTTTGTCCTGGAGAATTACTACAGGGCAGCATTTATAATGGAAAAACATATCAGGCAATAATTAGCAGAGGTTTTATGTTTTCAGGGCTTTGAACAAAGAAGAGGCAGTGAGGCATTAGGCAACAGCAGGGTTTTGGTTTCAGATGAGCCTGGCCCCTAAGAAACCAAAATGTTTCCACAGCCAGTGCCCAGGCAGCAGTGGAGCAGACTTGGCACTTCCTTTCTACAGATTGTGTGAGATGCTGGAACCATCAAGGTGAGGGCAGGGGAAGGGACACTGGGAAAGGTAACTCAGCCCAGGTGACATTAAGACAAAATGCTTGATTTTTCTTGGCTATGACTTTCTTCATTGCCATGTCTCATGACTAATATAGGCCTGATAAGTTGTAATATTTCTAATTAGTTTCTGCTTTACATAGAGAGCAAGAAACTATTTAACTTGCAGGTCTGTAGCACCTCATGGCTGCATCTCTGTCTGAAAGTGATGATTCAGAAAATTCTTCTTCATGGCAAAGTTTTTATCTGTAGATGTAGATTCCATCTAAAGGTTTTTGCTTATTATTTGTCGTTTCATTTTCTTCAGATATTGGCAAGGCCATTAAATAGAATACCTACAGGTTTGACATAGGGATGCCACTTAATGTATTTTATACAATGTCTGTTTCAGACAAAGTTCAATGCATATAAATCTTTGATTCCCACAAGCAGAATCAAAGGAAAAGGAAATGTCTTTTAAGGCTCTTTGAGAGCTTTTTTTTGTGGATGTACAGTAAGTGTCCAGGAAACTAAAGTCCAAGAAATATAAAGGAAATTGTTACAGGGCATATATCAAAAGATGTCAACAGTTGTTCAAAAAGCAAAATAACTGAACATGACTATCATCCACAAAGAATGATGCTGCTGTAACTTTCACATAAGATGCAATTTCCAGAGATCCTTGATTATTCTTGCCACATGTTTTATACCTTTTTCCCTACTTTCATATAGCTACTACCATTTTCATGTCTCGCTGTTCACATCTAAAATAAAAAAAAAAAAAAAAAGATTGATATCATGGGATACTTGAGACTTTTTATGTGTAAAAAATCTATTTGGATCCTGGCTAGAAGAATGCCCTCATAGGAAGTCTTATTCTAGTGGGTAACACTGGAGTACTCACTAGCAAACACTCACAGAGGCAACATTTCATTTTGGAAACAAAACAGAAAGAAAAAGAAGGCAAGAAAGGGAAGTTCATAGATAAGGTTGCTTCATAGAGACACCTGCAACAATTATGAATGCATGAAACCTTTCCAATATTGTCCTTTGTACAAGTAATTTCACAGGCATCAATAGAGTTACTCATTAAGCGTTACTCATGAAGAAGCTTTTACTATAAGCACCTTAGATTTGGAGCCTTGTGAATCTAGGTCTCCTGAGGACTTTTGACAGATTTACATCAGGGAGAAGATTGTATGTGTTGACCTGCTAGGAAAAAAAAACAACCAACCAACAAACAAACCCACATATTTATATTTCTGCAGAAATATTAAAAAAAATATGATCAACTGCAGCTCTAGAGATATGCCATGTGGAGAATTCTTGGCATCACAAGAAAAAACATAGTGAAACCTAAATGTAGGGACATCTGCTATTTCCTATCGTAGGATTGTACATTCAAGGCTCATACTATGGCTGAACTCCTAGAGATAAAGATTAACTTTTCCTTATTTTGGCTAAATTGAAGAAAAATATTTTTAAAAATCGGGCTAAATTTAAGAATAAGGAAACAATTTTATTTCTTACAACATTTTTAATAACTATTTTATCAGTAGATTTGAAACACTGTATGATTTTGAAGAAGAAATAAAAATACAGTTCTGGGCCTAGACTTCTTCATGGGAGATATTGTCTGTGTGCTGCCAAGTGCTCTGGAGGTGAGTCAATGGGACTTTCCTGGCTAGAGTCAAGATGGAAGAGCATCTTCTTCTCTTCCTGCTGGAATTTGAGCAGCATGAAGGGGAGGGTAAGCAGGAAAGTTCATGTCAGGAAAAGAGACGCTCATTAAGTGCAAATGGGTCCTGGTAAATAGTAAAAGTCCCCCTTGAGCAGACAAAGCCATAATGGAAATTACAGAGAAAGCCAGGAAAGAGGGAGGAGCAACTTATGTTAGAACTTTAATTAATACTGCCCTTCTGCCTCTTCAAATCTCCATGATTTGGTTTCCATCATCAGGCAGCCTCAGACCACACAAACTGGGCCCTTTTAAGATGAAGTTAAACTGAAAGGTTTGCTCCAGTTGGTTCCCACAGGACCAGGCTAGAACTCACCCAAAGTAAAATTACCTAAAATGTGTACAGAGTGGATTTCAACATGCCAACCCCTACCCTCTTCAGATCTGTTCCTTTGAGCTACACTCATTTGCTGACTTCAGCATAGTCCCAGAGAGCAGGACTTCCCAGAATACCCAGAGAATATGGGAGGATACCCAAGATCTGTAGTCTGGGACCTTGCTGACTAAGAAACCTAGAAAGATATTGTCTGATGAATCATCCACATAAAGAGAGGCTTGATCCCTCTTCAGCAAGTGGAAAAGAATAAACTATAGTAGAGGAACTGAGGTGAAAAGAAAGAGCTGGTGACCTGGCAGGAAGGTGAATAGGGAACTAAAGGGGAAGGCCAAACCAAAAGAGAACTCAGACACTGTACCTTGAAAATGTGCTTATGTTTTATGTCATAATAAGCGTTTTATCAAACATTTGCTTTGTTGCCAAAGCAAAATATCATTTCTCTCCAAAAACTCATACCCTATAATGGGATCTGTTTAAACTGTTTTTAAAATAATGCTGAAAATGCATCAAGTTTCTCTGCTACCAAATTAAAGCTTAGGGACTTAGATTCATAGCCTATTAGAATTCTGTTTAGCATGCACATTTTAACACAGATGTTTCAATAAAAGGGATTTCCGTGTAATTATCTAATGACTTGCTTTGTCAATCATGATAGGTCCCAGGTTTGTGACTTGCTCCTGAGAGTTAAACAGAAAATAAATATACCCATTCTTACCTCCTGCGTTTCCAATTTGAGTTGAAAGCAGTAAATAGTATCATGGATGTATCTCATTTGATTTGCTTTGCTGAGAAAGTAATCCTATGAGAGGAAAACTAGGCAAAAAATATGCTATTTTCTTTTCATCCAGTCAATGTTATTCCATGTTGGATGAGAATATACTGTGATATATTTTCAATTTAATTGCATTCCTCAGTTTCTCTGCTCCCAAATATTTTCATCCAAGGGCATAAAAATGGTTACAAGTCTGCAGATGTTTGCATTTCATGCCTGAATATTACTTGACTGAAGAATAGAGTAAAAGGATATTTCCCCCATGTCATATCTCAGTATGAACAATTGCTCTCAAGGAAACCAATTAGCTTACAAGCATCAGTTGAGAAGAAACAGAGCAAATCAGGCAGCACCCAACCAGAGATGCACAAGAGAAGGAGATGCAGCACCAAGCACATCAGGAGGACAGCAGTGTTTGAGACATTTAGCTCAACCAGGAGACAAGTCAAAGCTTTCAGGAAACTGGATGGCGATAAACTGAGAGTGGAGAGTAGGTTCCTCTGTCTTCAGCATGCAGTAATATGCAACAGATGTTAGAGAGCTGCTTTGGTCATCACCTTCACTTGTGACTCCAGGAGAAACGTAACTCAGGCCACGACCCACTAAAAATGTAGAGCTCAGTCTTTCTGGCCCCAGTAGACCATGACTGATTCCAGACTGCAGAGCTACGCTGCCATCTGGTTAACTGAGGGCAGAGCAGGGGCACCCCAAGGAGTAACACCCCCATGGTTCAGTGTTTTATGACAGCTCCAACCATCACATCTCATCAATTTGTTATTGCCTAGAGGTGTCAATGCAACAAAGGCAGTAAGAAAAGAAGGCCATGGTGCTGGTAGCAGTGAAGTATTTTCTGAAAAGTTTCTAAAAAACAAGAGTTCTGCTTACAAGAATAACTGAATTCAATTATTGTTCCCATGACCAATCATTATAGACTCTCAAATAGGCAGATTTATATCAAGAACTGGATAAGAATTTGCTTATCCAGATTTCTTTTCAAAACTTTTTTCATGTACTTTCATGCCAGCAGCTGGACTCATTTTCACTTCCTCCCCTTTTCCCACACAAATATGGCTTTGCACCTCCCAACAGAATGCTGCGGACCTTGCTTGCTGCTCAGCTGCCTGCCCAGTGCACGTTTAGAAATAGAGCCACTGTTTTTCTGAGCAGCAGCCAGGAAGGCTCTGCTCCTCTGAGGGGCATTTGTTACAGTAGACCCTCACTGCAGGACATGTGTGTATCTATACTGACACCCAGGCTTAATTACTGTTATGTTCCAGTATGTAAGATGTAAAACAAAATCATATATAAATATTATACAAGTAAAATAAAATAAAAAAAAACAACTTACAAAAGTATGAAGGTAATATTTATGTGACTCATCATCCAAAAACTATATGAATGCTGTGCCCACAGAACCCTAGAATTAAGAAAAATAATACCATTTGCATTTGTTTACCAAACAGTTTAGATTTATCCAGTTACAGGGGTTTTTTTTCCCTTTTCATAAGCAGCACATTAAAGGGGGAGCTCATTCGCATTGTGCTGTTGCAACATTTGCACTAATAGGGCAAGGAAGTTACAGTAAATTGTTTAGGGAATTCACCATTCAGAGCTTCCCTCAAGTGTTGCATCCATCTTTTACTGATTAATAATAAAGTATTAATGAAAATGTTTCTGAGTCTCCATGCTCCTGCCAATTAAATGTGGTGCAGAAAAAAAGTACAGCCTTTGGAAATTGTTATTTGTCTCACTTGCCAGACAAGCAGCAGAGACAGTAATTCTTTACTGGGAATATTGGTAAAACAAGATCTGCATTTAGGAGTTTCAGATTGGTAAAGATGGATTCTTCAGCTGACATTTAAGAATCACTGACTCTCAAATACCACATTAGCAATCAAGAAATCAACAATATTTAGAAGAAATATAATTAGCTCAGCATGCTGTGCTTGAAACTAGTACTGTAGCTATCAGCTGCACCAAGTGCCAGAAGAGGAGAAATGGGAAATTTGTTTTCCATTGAAATACATTATATTTTACTTTATTAAAGCCATGAGAGCTTGAGACATTAATATTTCTGAGAAACTGCTGGAACCAGCTTAGATCAGGGTGGATTTTTCTCCATTAACCAAGCGAATTCTGGGAAAGCAATCTGTCTTCCTGTTGCCTGGTCTGTACTAAATGCATTGCCGTGGCACAGCGTGAGACAGCTGGGCAGCACGTACGGTGGGTTATCAATATGTTTTCATTTATGTACAGAAGTTACTGAGATTTTCTTTTATATGTAATTGCATTATGTCTTATCCGAATTGACCTTCTCATCCTAGAATTAAGTGTGGAGGATGTCAAGCAGACAAAACATGAAAGCCAGTACTTCTGCACACAGATGGCATAGCTTATGTGTACAGAGAGAGGAGTAATTGGAAACAAAGTAGCAAATATTTCCTCAAAGCCAGTCAACATCAGTAGGGCTTTAATTTGGCCACTGCTTGGAACCTTATCTACAGAGTTGAAAGCTGCCACCTTTCCTGGGTTTCTTACCAAAGATGATGTGGATTAAACTCTAAATGTGTTTGGTAATTTAACTATACTGTTTACACAAAGCTGATCCCTTTAGTATATAATGTAGGATGACTTTTAGCTTCTAGTGTTCCTCTTCCCCAAGCAAAAAGTGGCTTTAAGTTCTTCACTGTCTATCACTTTAGCACTTTTCACAAGTATCTTTAGTGCATTTGAAACTGGAGAGAGAGCTGAAGCATGCAGTCACACATCCTTAACTTGCTCAGTGCCAACACCACACTTTTCTCAGTACAGAATAAGAAGGAAGTAACACCCTTCATGCCCTTGGACCTCCCCAGCACTAAAGGCCCTGTCCCTGCCACAACCACAGGGTGCAGTTACCCAGGGGAAGCAAGTCATCCATCGGTTGCTGATTAAGTCCCACTTCAGCCTTAACCCTGCTGACAGAGTGAGAAGTCTGCTAATAAAAGTTTCATAGGACCAGAGACTGACAAAGAGTTTTCCAAAAGAGGCAAGGAGAAATTCAAAAAGTACTGGATTGGAGAAGAGTGACAGTAAAAGGAGATGTGCATTTGTAGGAGGAGGAAGCTACAGCAAGTGTTGTGATGCTCTTAGACTAAGAGCTAGTGTTCCTGAGTGCCCTGGTCAGATAAATAGCAATGCATTAGTTTAAAACAGTGCTCTGAAATGTCACCTTTGTCTCCATTGATCTCTATTACCAAACAGGTCCTTCACTGTCACTTGTGACAAAAGGCATTAGTCAACGAGAAGCTCTAAATAACTTGAGGAAGACAAGCGAGCTCTTCTCTCTTAGCCACACAAAATAACATTAGAAAAAAAGGCTGAGAAAGTAGGGCACTGAAAAAAAGAATCTTGTACTGAAACTAAATTTGAAATACTCTATTCTAATCCTGTCAGGTTTACAAAAAAAATATTTGGTGGTGGGGTTATGTTTTTCTCCTCTAGAAGATTTTTTTTTTGTCAATGAGGAAATAGCCTTGTAAAATAATTTTAATATTTAAACCCCGCAGTCACCAACCAGGGCAACGGGTACCCACAAATCTAGTGCAAGGCTGAAATTTAACCAAGATGTCCCAAGGCTGAAGTTGCATTTAAACCACTAAATAGTCAATGACGCACTGCGAAAGAATTGGCATCTTGAAGACAATGACAATACAGCGACAATCACACCAAATATCCTCTATTCTCTCTTCCTGAAACACAGGAACCACACCCTGGCATCTCTCCTGCTGCACAGAAGTTAAGTTTAACTAGAAGTTAACCCTAGTATGTAATCAGAAGGATGTGTTCCTCTGAATACTTATGAGCACACTCTGGATCATATGACAAGCAGCTCTCTGGCATTTGCCATCATTTGTACAACAGACAAAACTTGTATTTTGGGAGAGACCAGGCCAAAGTGCTCACAAATCCCACCCTAAAGCTCTGAGCTTCAGAAATGCATCAGTAGTGTTTTAAGTACAGCAGAGGGAAGAGGGCACTATTTAGATTTATCCCATTGGGGTCTGCAAAGTTAAAGTTCTATTTTCCTGTTCTAATAGTCTATTGCAATAGTTGTTCTCTGAGCAACAGACTTCGTGCTCAAGATACACAGTGTTGTTATGTGTACTTGGTGTTCAGTTCAACAAACACATTAGTAAACCCAAGGTGACTCAGTTGTGGTGTACAAGCACTTTTGACCATCTGCCTGTAGTGAGCCTCTCCCAAACTGTGTTCTTCTGGCCACATTAGCTGTGGATAACTACCTATCTAACATTGTACAGATCATGCCATTTGGGGGGGGCATATAAAGTTAAAACTTGTTTTTAGCAGAGCAGTTGTCAACTGAGTGTGTGGGGGTTAGGTCATCATTTGGAAAGCTCATTGCAGCAATTTCTGTGATCAGGTTGGACAGGCACAGCTACATGGGAAAAAAATCCCCAACTAACCAAAAACCCCATTGCTTCAGGTCTGTGTGATGAGCGGAGAGCAGTGGCACTGCTCTAACCACTAACATATCCATGAACTGCCACCACATCCATCTGTCAGAGTTTGGGTGTTTCAGAAGCTGTCACCAAAGAGGAATTTCCAGGAAAATTATGTTTCCCTGTTCTTCCCTTAAATCTTAAACTGAAAGCAGACCAAGGTGGCTGTAAATCCCCCTGATGGTTGTCCAGTCAGAGGGAACATCTCCACAACAGTGAAGACTGACTCACAGTTTCAAGCAATCCCTTCTGTAACACAGCCCCAAGACAGATTCTCTACTGACACATCCTTCATAGCAGGAGAAAAGAAATGGAAGAAAGAAGGGGATCTTATGAGGGAGAGTGTGCATTACTGTCTCCACATTACCCAGGAGGATGCAAAGCAGTCCAGGCTCCCTTCAGGTCACCCCAGGGATCACCACCCTGCCCTACAGCTTTACACAGTTCAGAAAGTTCCAGTACCCCTATCCACTGCAGTATAAATGTTGAACTACAGCTTTTGTTTCTTGTTTTCCATAAATATTGCAGTGGAGAATTAGCTGAATTTAATTACAGTTATCATGAAATAACAAGCATTAATCAGATGCCAGTAGCAGCTGTATTTTGCTCTTTTGAAGCAGGAAACTATTTCAAAAACTATTTCATTAAAATCATAAAATTATTTTAAAAACAAAAATAAAAGCATTCTATTTATAGAGTGGCATTATCCCAGTGCACACAAACACCTCAAAATAATAATGAAAAGACTCTTTTGATAGGATGCTGTTGCATTAAGAACCTCTTATAGGGACAAAATCTCGAGAAATATTTAGCTGGACAGTGCACTGGATCTAAAGCAGACACAGAGAGAACAACTTATAATAACAGTTTTCTCATCTCTTCTATTTAAGCTGCTGACATGTATTTTCTGCAGAGATGCCCATCTAATTACAGAATCATAAAGTTCTTTAAATGTGCATAAATTGCTCTAATTCACACATCAGTTCCTCCTTTGCACAAGAAACTTGTCAGTGCAATGCAGATCAAACCCTTTATAGATAAAAAGCAGTTTGCTCTTGAGATCCTCTGTGCATTAGCTTTCCATTTTCCCTCCTCCTCGTGTAATGTGGGATCCATCTGGGATCAGATGTAAAAGTGCAGAAGTGCTGTGGGAGGTTGCCACCTGCAGACCCCTGGGGACAGTGGGCAGGACAACGTGTCTCCAGTGTGGTTTTGGGAAGTGCCTGCACATGATCACACTGTGCCCAGTTTGTTGCCTGTCTCCTGCCACAGCTTCAGGGTTCTGTACCCACTGGATTATCTTATAAGGTTTTTGTATGCACAAAACTACAAATGCGTGCAAGCACTGAGTGAGTTCTGTAGGCTCAAAATAAAGTCAAACTGCACAGCATGTGGAACGTCAATTATTCATTATTATTCACATGAATTGCAATTTAGATCCCATTTTTACCGTTTTAGAAGCTCATCTGATACAAACACTCCTTCTAAGCTGAAGATGCCATTATTATGATGCAACTATTGCTACTTATGATTAGAATACAGACAAGGCAGTGCAGTAATTCCATCAAGCTGTATAATATCAGTTACTTACAATTACCTGGGCAACTACATGACAGGTAGTGGAGAACACAGTTGCTGTACAGCTATACATCATCAGAATGGGGAACAGAAAGTGCCCCTCACCAAGCATATAAAGAACACCAAGCATATAAACCCCCAAGACTTCTCATCTGCATTCACACGGGACAGTCTCAAGGGTCCACTTGTCCACAGGCTGATGGGATGGACTCTGGGACTTGCAGAAGCCTTTTAACAAGTAGTTTATTTCCCTCCCAGCTGAAGTACACTATAAAATGTGTCAAGGCAGGGCTGCAGTGCTTTACAGACATGCAATCTGGGGCAGGAGTCCAAGGTAAGTTATGGCTTTGCAGAACTCTGAAGCTGTAAAACAGTTTACACAGATTGCTATTTTAACAGTGGTACTTTTACCTCTCCTCCTGCCTTTGAAACCATTTCTGATGCTTTCTAAAGCTTCTCTTGAGAAGCATCCAAGTTGTAACATATTTCATGAGTGCAGAGATATTAAAATGTGAAGCATCAAGTCTCTTCCTATCCCAGATGAAGAAACTTCCTGTGATTCTTCACTACAGTGACACAGAAAGACTTATCATTGTCAGGCACATACCTCGAAGCAACGTAAGCAATATAAACTCCCTTCTCCCCCTTCCAAGTTAAAAGTTAAAGTTAAAATCATCTTTTATGAGATCATATAATATATTTATTCCTCCTGGCCACATACTTACACTAATAGTTTTCCATTTCTAGCTCCTGACACACTGTAGAGAACACTTTGCCCTGGTTATTTCCTCCCTTTTTTGGCAAATGAGACCATCTCTTTAGGATAAGTTTGAGACAGTTTCTCCTCCCAAAATCTAGTTATTAATTTCCATATGTAGCTCCTGAAGAACACTAAACACCACAAACACTTGCTGAGGGTACAGGTGGGTTTGGCAAGTAACAGAAAGCGCATGAAACAAAACATATTAGATGATCTTTAAGGTCACCTTGAACCCAAGCTGTTCTATGACTCCAGGATTCTATTTACAGACATTGCATCCCTTGGCACCAGGGTGCCAGGAAACCTGCCTGCATTGAATCACTTTTATATAGGGAAAGGAAAATGGACATTAAATATTTCTGACTTCAAAGGCAAGAGAAAAAGGGTATATATATATGTACACCCTTATATATATATATATATTTGTACACCCTTACATATAGATAAAGAAATACATATACATCCTATATGCAGGCACTGACTGCCTCCTCCACACCATGTCCCCTCTCTTTTTGCCATAAACAGCCCCATGCCTGCTTTCATCTCCATCACTGCAAACTTGATCCCTGGCCCAGTCCAAAGTCTTCAGAGCCTGAAAAGTTTAGATAAGTGTAATGGTGAGGGCGAGATGCTAAAGAACTACCCAAAAATACACCTGCCTTCTGATGCAAGTCCCACTGCCTCCTGTTTTTCTTGGATGACTCCCCATGCAAATTCTCACGAGCAAAGCCTTATTTAGCTATAAGATAAATCACAATTGTCACTGCAGGAAAACAAAATGGCTGGTTAAAGTAACCTCTCTGAATTCTAAATATAGTACCTGGGTATTCGAGACTTTGATTTTAAAATGTCCTGTTGTAGGTAAACAGAGAGATAGGCCCTTGGATGAACGAGTGCTGACAGCCTTAAAAAAAAGAAAAAAAAAAGTAAAAATCAAGCTTTAGTTTTGGAGCCTGCTGTGCATTGGAACATTAACCTACTTTGAGTAAAGTTTGCAAACTGAACAGCAGAGAAAGCAAGCAGGGCATGCTAAAAGGAGTTGCATGTTACTCCTTTCTTATGCCTTCAGAGCTGTAGGGACTAAACACAAGGAGAAAAACTCAGCTGAAAATCTGGCTGCAATCCACAAGTTTAAAGCCTTTGAAAGAGCCCTGTGGTGAAAATGAAGCTACTTAACATTTTGATATTTCCCCATCTGTTTGGAGAAAAGGCAAAGACTGGCTTGAATTCTAATAAGTGGTCAAAAATTGAGAAGTCTTTGTGCACATGAATTTTGGCATTGTAAAAACCTGCCCCAGGTTGTTTGCAAGAGTTCAGATACCAGTTTGTCTCTATGATGAGATATCAAAAATTATTACTTATTGAAATGTGTAATCCCTGCTAAGAATGGATCTGCTGACATTTCCATCTCCTTCTGAGCACTATTGACATTTCCTGACTAGAGGAAGGGATAAATAAGTATGGACCCCAAAAAAGGCTGAAAATTTTTATTATGACAAAAGACAAGCTTTGCACTGTAAAATGGGAAACAGCTTTTAAGGCATCATTTTCCTGGCAAAATTACTTTCTTTTATGGATTATTTTTTACAACTCTGCAATAAACGCTTCAAAAAAAGACTTTCAAACTGAATATAAAGAAAACTTATATGCCTCTTTAACACAACTCCATTGACTTTTCACTTGCAGTTTGCTCTTCATGCTAATTATCATGTGCCCTTTAATTATGAGAATAGATTCTTGCAGGGTATGCAATTATAGATGTAAAATATACTTCCACACGGGTTTCCTTTTTTCCTCATGGAGTTTCTAAGTTTCTAGCATTTTATTTTTTAAAAAGCTTTTAAGTCTGAATGTCTGGCCTCATAGTTTACAGAGCAGGAGTCTCTATACCATCCCAAATAGCTGCTGATGAATTTCAAAGGCTTCTTTCCAGATAAACATCTAAAATCCTGGATAGTTATGGAGCTCACCCAGCTTCCTTTTCTCTGGGAAGCAGAGAGATGCATGTGCAGGCACAAACTGTATCACAAGCTGTCCAGCAGTTGAATCTCAGGCTGCTGATTTTAAACAGGTCAGAATTCCTGTGAGGAAAGACTTGCTCTTTTGATATTTTCATTTCAGAAAATTGAGATATTTACAGAACCAGAAGACACCTCTTGGCTTCCCCCAAGTAACTCTGTAGACCCTGAAAGGCTTGCATTAGTTTGAAGCAGTAGTCAGATATAAATGCTGATTCCTTTTTACTTAACCCACTCAACTGAAAGCAAGCCCAAATATACTGCTCTAGAGCTTTATCTCTTCTTGAAGCTTACAAGAAGATGACATTTCTATTTAGTGCATATGCAATTTAAAGAAGAGCAGTGATGAAAAGGAACAAAACAAAATTCAGAACTGCAGTGTTCTTCAAAAAAACTCTATCCTCATCATTTTAGACTAAGCCTAAACAAGGAATACATTAAGGGGTGAGGAATGCTAGACCAGAAATTAGGAAAATAATTTGAAAATTATTCTGGAGTCTGGGGGGGGGGTGGCGGGGGTGGAAATCAGTGTTACAAACTATATAATTGTCTTGACTGTGGCTGAAACAAATGAAAATGGGGCTGTTGGAATCCACACACAAAGCACTGAAACAGTGCAGACACTGAGTTCTGCATCATGTTCCCAACAGTCTCTGCTTGCCTACACGTGAGCATGTGCACTGAATTAGTGCCATCACACAAAGTCCTTGGTGGGATCTTACCATCTATGTGAGAAGGATTTATTTTCTTTTTTATTCTTTTGCTTTTTCCCCTTCTCTGACATCTGTGGACATTAAATCCCAAATACCATAGGGCTTTTTGGGAACCAAACAAAATGTACATTGGGACGAGGCTGCCTCTGCTCTGAAGTATGCAGTGCCCGACAATTGATGACACGTTTAGGGGGAGGATGTGTGAGCCAGTGGCTACATGCTACTTAGTTGTCAGCTGGGGTTAAACCACAACAATAGTGGACTTTTATTCTTCTATTCTGTAAAATGACTGAGATACCAAAAGTGTTTTCTGGAAAGGTGCTTTCTGGAGACAGGCTTGCAAACTGCTTTGCACAGCAGTCAGTAAAAATTCCCCAGCTCATTCACTGTGATGACTACATGTTTGACAGTGAGAGAGAACTGTTTCTCATAGAGGAAAAAAAAGTCCTAATGAATGTTGAATGAGCAATACTGTGGTGAGTGTAGCAAAAAGTCATATACTACTGTGAAAAAAGATCCAGAATAACAGTATTTGTGAAATCACTTGTCTGAGATTATGGGGAATTACTCAAAGACAGGAGTCAGACTTTCCCTGGGAACTATGTTTAATTCCACTTAAAGTTTCCATCCTTAATTGCTGCCTCAGGAGTAAGTGTTGCCCTGACTCTTAGGAGAACACTGCAGGCACCAAAAGCAGATCTGAACAGAAATTTCAAACACTTGAGGCTTTCTTTTTTTTCCCATTTTCTTCAAAATGGACCTCTTTCAAATCTGGATGTCGTTCTGGGGGAAAAAATCTATTTGTGGAAATTCTTTTAAAATAATGTTTAACAAAAAAAAAAAAAAAGAGGAGAGGAGATGGGGAAATTTTTCAAAATGTTTAAGGGGAACTCTGTTTCAAACACGTTTGAATAGGAAGAGAAACAACAGGGAGGCAGGAAGCGACAAGGACAAAAGCCTGGTCTGTTCGGGTTTTGTGCAAGGTTGTCATTATTCAGCTTTACGTGGGAAGAACAATGAGACATGAAGACACTACACAGATAAATCCCAAAACTTCCCTCTGTGCATGGAGAGGATGCTGCAGGCAGGCTCCCTCAGTGAGGAGTGTGTTTGCAGCAGTGCAGCTGAGAGGGGAGTCACACAAGTTTATCAGTCCAGTTTTCATAGAAGCCTATCACCAAGGGACAAAACACAAAGTGTCCCCAGGTGGAGTTTCCATAAAGAAGGTTGTCCAGGGCTTGCATTCAAGATCAGGAGATCAAGATCAGAAGGATGTGTGCTACAACACAGGTACTTCTCCTCAGGGCTCAGGGGCCAAGGATGGAGGTGGGATCTGAGACCCATCATTCCCTGAGGGTTTCCATAGGATCTCCAGCTAATATTTTAAAAGAACAATACTTCTAGCCTCTTCAAGAGAGAATTCAAATTCAAAGCACATCAAGTTCACCCATCAAGAGCAGACAGATCTGTTATTTTTCCCTCCTTGGCCTTGAAAATTAATCCTTGCTCAGCCTCCTGAAAATATCTTGCTCATACCCTGCTACACACAGAGGCTTCATGCAAGATCAGGATTGAAGCTAGCAGTTTTTCTCCAAGTAGCACTCTATCAGGGTTTGCAAATCACTTCCAGATGATCTTTTCCTGGCTGAATTCCAGGGCCCAGAGCAGCAGCAGCAACAAGTAAGAAGTTGGTGCTGTGCTCTCTGAAGACTCACCATGGCTGAGATAGTGATCATCACTCTTGAGCTGCTCCTAACCACATGCTGTACTTTTTTACATGCACGTTCATCCTTCCTGCTGAGCCACAAGGTGAAGGTCCAAAAAAACAGCTTGTATGGGATGCCAGACATGAGTTGCCTTCACCATATGCCTCCTCAGGGTTTTGGGAAAGAGAGAGCTGTAGTGCTGTCTCACTCCTTGTTTCACGTACCTAGTGATGTGGGGAAGCCAGAGGACACTGTTAATGAGGGAATCCAGGGAGTTTTATTCTTTATGATCTTTATTTAATGATTTAACTTCAGAGAAATGGAAGATGGGGTGGTTTGGGAAGGTAAATTGTGGCTCAGGAAAACATAGGAAAGGAAGCAAATATGCTGTAAGTATTAAAACCCCCAGAATTAATTAGACCAATGAGAAGATGGTATAAGTCAGTTTGGGCTTACTTTGGTGAAATGGGAACTTAAAAAAATAACCCAAACTTTTCTGATCAAATTTTTTTGAATTTAACATACTCTCACTCTCTGAATCTTGGGGGGAAAATATACTTTAATTTTTACAATTAGGAAGAAAATTATCATCTTGAGCAGTATGAAGCAGTTTGCAAGCGATGTGAATTCTGGTTCAGACATTGCTTTAAAATGCTTTCTAAACTCAAAAAAAGTGATCATATTTCTTTTCCGTCTGCTAGGGCTCATCTAGAAATGTATTTTATAGACTTTCCACTTAAATGAAAATCTATATTGGAGAGGTTTTGAAGGTAAAGGATGAGTTATTGGAAAAAATTCTGGGGTAAAGACTGGCAGGTATTACAGCTTTCCCATTTGTTTTATATGTTGTGTTCTGGATCAGAAGCAACAGTTAAAAAAATGCCACCACAGTAGCTTTTAAATACATCAGAGGAAATATAATATTTTTCCTTTTGTAAACGTCAAACTGGGTTTCTTTCCACCATTTAATTTTATCTAAGAAGACAGCACAAAACTGAAGTGTAGTATTTTCAGATGTCTACATGTACATGTCAATCTTTTTAGAAGTTCTTTTGATTTCTGATAAAGTGAATAGAGTTTATTTTCAAATACTACTGTTCCAATAACAATGTTTTATTATGAAAACAGTACTCCAAAAGGCTCAACTGTCTTTTCCCAGCAGGAATGGACAGAAATGACCTTTAGAAGTTGAAAGTTACATGTCAAGTTTCAGTCTGAGGAAACCACCTGTGCTTAAGGAAGGGATTCAAAGCACAACCTCATTCTTGCAGGAGAATTAGATCAGACTGCAAGTTCAGTAACACAGAAGCTAACTGGGTGTCACCTGCAGCCTCACAGGCATGTATCTCTGCAGCCAGAGGAAGGGTGAGGTAGAACTCAAGTACCTGACCTCTCACCTGAGTCCCACTGCTCTCTTGCTGCAGGTACACCAGGCAGTTGCCACCACCTGTCTTTGACAGCTGCTGTTTCCTCCTTTGTATACTCCAGATCAACCAGACAGGCACACACAATTAAGAAAAAATATCTCCAGGACCTTCATAACTACAGAGCCCTGACCTCTAAACCAGAGCACTGGGATTAGGTCTGTACATAACCTGGCAAAATGTGTTTAACCTGATGTACAAAGGACGTGAACCACAAATGGAGGTGGGAGAATGCAATCTAAAACCTGTTTTTATTGCTTTTGGAGTCAGGTTAGCAACAGCCTGTGATTTCTGGGCTCCTTTAACCAAAGAGGACAAAAATTCTAACTCACAACATACACCTGAATTCACTATAACAGCTGGTGAGCTGGGCAGGACTAGTGCTTATTTTACATACCCTAACACTACCAGATAGTGATCGGCTATTCAGCTGGACAACCACATCACACAAATGTTTTAGCATGAAGTACACAACAAAATTGCCCATATACTAGAAAATATTTCTTGCTTTAGATGGACCAATGTGCAAAGCAGATAAATCAGAGGAGCCCCAATAAGTGGTCATCTCTAAGAAGGAGTAAAGAACATGGAAAATTCTGTCATCCGGTAAACAAGTTATAAAAATGAGTAACAGAAATAGTGAAAAATGAAATGAAGCTGGTAAATTCATAACCTGAAGCTGTTTGAAAGCTGATATGGTTGAAAAAGCACTTTTTTTTACTAGAAGATTGAATCTACTTTCAGTTTTGAAAAACGGGTATTTTTTTTGTTTTGGGGTGTTTTTTTTCCCCAAAAAAATATTCTCAACAGTAGGATGCCAGGAAATGACCAGCTAAGCTGCCAAGCCCTGTTGCAGCACAATTATTGATGATCCTGGTGAACACACATTTTGTTTTGGTTTTGCCCATGCTGGGTGTAAAATGCTATCCACTTCTGTACAAGTTTCTGAAATGGCTACAGAGCTGTATGGGCCAAATGGACAGTCACCAGGCACTGAATAAATGACCCTGCTGCTTTCAGTGGCACTGGCCCAGCCTCTTCAGGGTCTCCACATCAAGCACAGTTCACCTTGAACTAAACTTGCAAAGATCCCAGGGCATTTCCCATCCCAGTCCCGCTCATCTCCAGCACCAACATCACAGCAGGAGTTGTCTCTGTTGCACAGTTTTTTGAGTTTCAGGAACAAACCACATGCTGCTATAGGTATGAGTATTAGGGCATGAATGGGAACATTTGATTTTGTCATTAATCACCCTGTTTATATGTTGATATAGAGAAACAAAACAACGTACTTATTGCTCCATAATAAGTATCACTGAATCACAGTGTTAGTGACACATAATGTTTAATTTGCTCCTTTCAAAGGATGTTTGTTTCTAGTCTTTTATGACTGCTTATGCTTGAGGATAGGAGCGGGACAAATTACGGAAGAATGAGTGCTAGAAACGCACTGGGATAATAACAAATGACCAATTATTACATGGTTCTGAGGAAGCTGTTGAACTCTTCAACTACTTTGAGGCATGCATCAGGATGTGAGAGAGGCTCTAACATCCTGTGTTAGGCAGTTGGCATTTTGCCAGCTCAACCCAAGACAAGACCTTGATTTACATTCACCTAAGTACAATGACTATTAAGTTTTCCTGTAAAGAATTTCCCTCTCATTTCTTTTCAGGATCTAATGAATTTGCAGTTCTCTCTGAATAGATGTTCTTAGCTAAAATATTTTTCAGAGAACTGACCAAGCTGAGCTACAAGTTAATGTACAGCCTACTAATCTGGAGCAATCCAGACTTTTTTCTGAATTTAAAACCAGTTTTAGTTCATAAATTACATGGTAGATAACATTTCTACAATGTCAGATATCATGAAAGTAGATTTAATGTACTGATCATGAAAGTTACATCAGTGGCTCTTAGGATCTGAGCACCAGATAGTACAGCAGTTTCACAAGGCAGAGTACACTCAGCTCTGACAAGATCTGCCTGGCTGTGGTTTTTGCAACTTCCCAAGAGTCACACAAAATCATAAAACACTTTAGGTTGGACGGGACCCCTAAATCTCATCTAGTCCAACCCTTCTGCAATGAGCAGGGATAGCTTTCCCTAGAACTGGTTGCTCAGAGCCCTTTCCAGCCTGACCTTGAATTTTTCTAATGATGGGGCATCCAGCAAACTTAAGGGAACTTGTTCTACTGCTTTACTACCCTCAACATAAAAAACATCTTCTTTATATCTAGTCTGAATTTACCTTCTTTTAGTTTTAAATAATTATGCCCCTGCCCTGTTGCATCCTTTGGACCTGCTCCAACAGGTCTTTCCTGTACTGAAGTACCCAGAGCCAGTCGCAGGTGGGGTCTCACAAGCAGAGCAGAGGAGGAGAACCCCCTCCCTCAGCCTGCTTCTTTTAATGCAGCCCAGGATGCAGTTGACTGTCTGGGCTGTGAGCACATGTGGTTCATGTCCAGCTTTTTGTCCATTAGTAGCTCCAAGTCCTTCTCCACAGGGCTGCTCTCAAAACAGAGACTTGGCCCTCAAAGAAAAAAAGAAAGACTTTACCCTCATCTTGAACATTGTCAAATATCCAAGCCCTCCAAAAGCTGAAATGGGCCCGAAAATTTTTAAGCATTATTGGTTCTATTTCTAGAGTGAGTTTCAAGTCTCTTACAGTGAGATGATGCTGATAGAATACAGGTCAGGATCTGCTGTGTCAGGATGTCAGAGGGTATTCTGTCCTGACAGCAGGGAAATCCTGCCATAGAAACTCTCAAGGAAATATAATCAGAAGACATGAAACATTCATATTGTGCTAAATAAATTAATTGTGATGGGATTTATTACAGTGAATAGCAAATTGATTAATAATAGAGATGCCTGAAATGCAGCAAAGTGTTACTGAGCTAGGAAGCCTTTCACTGGAGGAAGCAGTTAATGGAAAAGCCATGTAATGGTAAAAAGAACTTGGTTATAGGCTACAGTCATCTCTGGTCTTTGACAATAATAAGATTAAGTGTCATAATCCTACAACTAAGATTGATATTTTTTTCCCACATACACAAAGAAGGTTGGAAGAATGCAGTTTCTCACAGTTTTTTCAGGTTGGTCCATTATACCAGTATGAAACTAGGCTTGCACATCAAGGGGAAGGGTCAGCTCTTTTCTCTACTGGAGCGCAGCAAGCATGAGCAGCAGGAAGTGGCAGTGACCATTCTCTCACCATGCCTGACTCATGCAGTAATGAATGTGGTGTGTCAGTTTTGGGGACTGCACAGTTGACAACTCTGCCTGCAGCTCTGGCTGCTCCTCAAAGCACAGCGAAGGTCACAGTCAGTGACTTCCCGATTCCAGGTCACTGTTGCGCAGAAAGCCTCCCTCCAGCAGTATATGCATTTCACACCTAGCTGCTCCTTTTGTCAAGCTGTCATATTTAATTAAAATGCTGACAGCCTTTAAGGATTTTTACAATGTGCAAAAAATACATAAGATCAACACTTCACACTTCTACTAGCGATTATTCTTTCCGAACAGTAATTTAATTTGCTTCCTCTAGTTCTTGAGGGTTTTAAATTATTTTTCCTTTCATTGTTCTTCATTAAAACCAGAGTAGGAGCCTTCTAATCAGCACCTTGAACTCTTCGTGCTGGTCTGTTCTCAGCTAGAACTTTCTCCATCCAGAGAAACTCTCCTGCTGTGCTCACCATTAGGTTTTTGCACAGCTTGGGGTGCTGAGAGCTGTCACTGTGTGCCATCTCTGGCTTCCTGATCAGAGAAGGATTTTTTTTTTAAACCGGCAAGTACTTCACTTGGTGTTGAACCCATATGTGGTTAAGGCTTCTAACTGTCTTTGAGATCTTCAAAAGCCTTATCCCACTTCTGTGGTATTAACTCAAGTGCTTGGTTTCCTGAAGTTGTTCTTCAGGCTGTACCATGATGTGATGACTTCGCTGCTGTGTGTACTCTCAGACAAACGCTTTCACATCTCTTTCCTCCAGGCACCATGAAATCTCAAAGTTATCATCTATTATATATTATATTACACATCACCTAATTATATATATATTTTAAAAGCAATATGATAGTATTGTAATTACAGATAATTTACAAGAGCTAGAATTTCTCTCTGCTTTCAAGGAGGTCTATGAGATATTAATCTTTACCAGCATAGGGCTATCAGCACTATAATTTTATGCATGTCTCTCTGTCTCTGCATTAACCTGTGCTTTGTTTTTGCCATTCATGCATATCTGTGCTGACTAATGACACCATGTGAAATTGGGTCCCAGTTGCACTATCTTGGTTATTCCTATGCACACACATGACATCCCAGACAGACAGACTGGGCAGGCTGAGAGGAAGGAAGCTCTAATCCCAGTATACCTGGATTAACACAAGAAACCAGAGAGAGCATCTGAAATGGGCCTGATCCTCATGAGCTGCAATAACCAAGAGTCCATCTACCCCTCCCATTCCTGCTTCTTCTCCATGTGCAAACTTCATCAAGGTTCACTTGCTCAGGCTGTGAGTTTGGCAGTTCACTGAGGTAAACCTAGAGGGGAAAACATTCCAAAAACCATGACAAAAGGCCTCCAAGTTGAAGAAAATTCAGGCAAAAATCACCAAAGAAATAGGAATATTCACTTCCAATCCTCCCATCAAATCACTCATTAAACTGTTCTGCTTACAGAAGCACAAGCATTTACAAAACCACAGCACCACGAGTGTTTCAGTGCAGGCCAGAAGAGCAGCCACGAGCCCTCCATCAGACACAAATTGCACAGCCATTCCAGAAGCCATCTCCAGGAGCTATGGGGGAGCAGTGGTTCCCCTGGCCCTGCTGCTCTGGGGCATGTGCAGGGTCAGCCTCTGCAGCAATGGGGCACACCACAGACCCAGCTCAGCGACACCTCCAGCCTTCCCCACACACTTTGGGGAGCCCCTCTGGAGCCAGTCAGGGCCCAGGCTGTAGGAGAGGATGGGATGGGGCAGGTTGGCCCCCTCCTCTAACCTACTCACCTTCAATCCCATCAACTCAGACAAGCAACACCTATTCCCTGCCCTAGCTCCTTTGCTCCTTTTAAAATCAGGTGCAAATAATTTCTAAAGCCGTTCAAGAGAAACACTAAAAAATGGCCAACATATTCAAAAATAGTGCCTTTCAGCAATTCATCTCTATCAAAAATGCTCATGGGAGCATTATGATAGAAAATGGATTTTGCTTTGCAAATGTAATGATTCATATCATGATTATCTGTGCATTCATCCAGTCACAGCAGAAGAACAATGTCATCTTACACATCTGACCAAACAAAACTAATCAGTATAGACTGACTAAAAATTGAGATACTCACTGAGGGGATTTTGTTGGTTTTTTCTTTCCTTTTTTCTCCATATCAATCTGTATAGTTCCATAAAAGTAATACAAGACACTGAATTGATAAAGAAAATTCTGATGTTCTAATGAATTATAAAGTAGAAAATCTATATAAATTACTCATTTTTTATATAAATATTCAAGTGTAACAGCTACTTATTCTATAAATATATCTAATATATATACATTTACATAGTCTGAGATAGTAAAATAAAACTGGCTAGAAGATTTGAACCTTAAGAGGATATACCTCAAAAATTATTTATATCTATTAATTTAGAATATAAAGTATTATTTGAGAACTTAAAAGTGAACTGAAATTCTTTAGCATATGTCAAAACTGTTTAAAGCTTCCAGCCCCCAGTTGCTGATTTTAAAGGCCATGTTTTTATGAATCTGAATGTGCAAAACTTTGTGCAAAGACATTCATATTCATGAAAGAGATGGTAACAGGAGGTCGCTCATAAGGTCTTTGCGTGGGACATGAATGAACACCCTTAAAGAGGTGAATGAAGATAAAGGAGACAAAGGAATGTGCTTCAGACTAGTCTTGGAAATACCTCCCTATCTGAAATTTTTCAGGGCTTGTGCCTGCAAATTTCTGACTCCTAAGCAGGCTCCTGTATGTCCCGCTGTGCACTTAGAGCCATGAGTATGTGGGGCATCTCACCCAGGAAAAGCTCTGCTTAAAACTGGCTGAGCAGGTACACCCAAAGGCAGATTATTCCCTTGCACCCCCCATTCAGAAGCAGATTGCTACATTACACTCCTAAAACACAAAACACAGGCCATTCATCTCTGCAAAGGCCTGGATCCAGCTCTCTCTAATGGCTTAAATTGACTGTGTCAAAGCTGAAGTTCTACATATGTTGGGAATTAGGAAACCTGAAGCTGCCGAACCCTTTGGTGACTTGTCAAGCTCCAGGATGCCTCATGCACAGGCACTGAAACAGGCAAGTTTTCCAGATGGCATCTGGGCACCCCTCTCCATGGCTACTCAGTGGAGGTAGTGCATTCACAGAGGCTGCTCCAGGTTGGGGACTTGCAGAGTTGAATCCTACCACTTAGGCAGGAGGTTCAGTGAAGTGTTTTGTGTTTCCTATGAAGGACATTATTTTCCAGACCTCCTGTTTTAGACAGCTATAAAGCTGCTGCCTGTTCTCCAGTGATTAGAGCTGGAAAGTTTGGCTGCACCTATGGCCAGCTGCAGAGTGGAGGTGCCCAGTGTCATCTGCTGTGCTTGTCACATCTGCTTACTTCTTTATCCAGAAGTCACCAGGTAATATAAAGCAGACTGTTCTCAGTCCTCACAGATTCCTAGCTTACATTACAGTACTCTGCTGCCTGATGAGGTTCTGGCATTGCTGTGAGTGTCGGGTGGAGAGAGGCACTGACCCACAATGTCCCATTCTGTCCCTGCTCCCAGGGACTCATGACACCTGCCAGCTGGGCTGCGATGCCCTGAGGTAGGGATCCCCAACCCTTCCTGTTGCAAGGAGAAACCTTGAGCAGTGACAGCTCTGCATATAACATCATTTCCTCAACTTGGACTGTTCACAGGGATACCATTACAGATAATATCTATCAGTCTCACAGGCATCACGTTGGGCAGTACCACTGGATGGGGACAGCTGACCAAGAAATAAATAAAATAAAAGATTTTCAATATTATGCAGGGGGGAGAAAAGGAAACCTCCAAGTCATTTTATACACTATCAGAAATTGGATTTTTGGATGACTCCATTACTTCCTCAGTTGTTTTTGTTGGGATTTTTTGTTATTCAAGAGTGTAAAATAGTCAGGGACCTCATAATACACAGAACTACATTTTTGCAGACACAAACTCTTAAGTATGGTCACCAAAAAAGACATGTCGAAAAGAGCTACTTTCATGCATGTGCTTTCTGTTTTTTCTTTCTTCTTTTCCTCCTTTCACTTGAACATACTGATGTCTATTGTTCTCAGAATGATTCAAAGTCATTGAGAATGCCAGTGACGTGACAGAAGGAATTGGAAGCATTTCCTACCTAGCAGGTGTCAGGTCATTGTCAGCTGCCTGCTCTTCAGCTGAGCACATGTGTGCAAGCTGCTCCCATTTCTCTGTCAAGCTCTGTTTCTTTATCAGCACATCTCAGCAAAAGCCTCTCTTTCCCCTTCTCTCCCACACTGTAGTTCCTTCATAAATCTCAGAGTACAATGAAGTGTCACTGTGTTTATCCAGATCCAGTAAGGCAGGAATATATCACAGCACGCAGAACAGGCACTTAACTCTTCTCTTGTTTATTAAACTGCTTGAAATGCATAGGAAGAACATGTCGATACTGCTAAGGTTAATGACATTGATTCATAGCAAGAGAGAGCCAGCATTTACAGTCAAATGATCCTTAGTAATTGTTGTAATAACGTCTGCAGATGAGCTCTCAAGGTACATGGCTACGTACACTGTCTCTCTTCAGCTCATCTCAGAGGAGTTCAGGTTCCTTATGGAGGAATGGCAGGTGCTGGAAGGAGAAGAGATGTCCAGCATATGTCTAATTGCAACCAGCCTAAGTGACCATATCTGCTTTGGTATGGGGCAGTGGAAATCCCACTACTCTCCCCAGCAACACTCTGATGAAGAGATTGATACTTCCCACACTGCAAGAGATGATGCTGAGGACCAATGCATGCTCCATTTTCTGTGTGTTTTATAATAGAGAATCATGGTGAGGTGAAGAAGAGTTGGCTTCATAGAAACATAACCACTCTTTAGAATGGATTTGTGTCATTAAGCAGCATGGGGGAATTAACAGCACTCATTGTCACTGTTCAGATAATAATGTTGTCCCTTTCTGTAAATGAATATTCTAGCCATGTAGTTTGTGTCAAAAGGATGAGATTTTCTGGAGACATGATTTTTTAACCATCAACTTCAAATGCAATAGCAGACAAAATTATCACAATTCCCACCAGCAAATGAATGACATCACATGGGTTGTGTGAGGACAGGGCAGGTACAGGTGAAAGAAGCAGAAGCAGCTTCTTATTGGGTGGCTTAAAGTCAAAAGGAGACTACATTCACCAGGGCTTTTGTCTCAAAATGACGAGACCTAAAATCAGGGCTTTTGGTGGCCCCAGGTTTCCCCTGCAGAAATTCTCACTGAATCACATACTGCTTCTACCATAGACTAAGAGAACCACCTGAACTCTTCCTTTCTCAAAGATCATTGCCTTATTTTAGCTGAAATCACAGCTCTGAGTCAGGGATGAGATGAGATTCAAATCTTCTTTGAAAATTCCAGGAGTCCTTTAAACTCTGGACTATTAACTGCAGGAAGAGAAGCTTAGGGCTGCTTTATATGATGAGGGCATGTTGTGCTGGCCTGGCCTGCCCCACAAAGCGCCACCTTCACTGCTGAGAGGGCTCTGTCACCGCATACGACTGTGTAGCTCAATATTCAGGCAATTATGCATGTGATGAAATGCAGTAATTGAGGCACTTGCTCTTCTGCCAGCAAACTTCATATGTACCTTTAGAGATGAAGTGTTTCCAAGGTGAGATATGGGAGGGCATCACCCTGCCAGCAAGCACATTGAACATGGTTCACTACAACACAAGTGGCAATAATTTTGTGACAGAGTGGGGAAAGCTTCTCACTTTGGCTGCTCATAGTCCCCTGAAAATTCTGTGCTTTGCTGGTAGGTGTTTTTGTGTTTCCCCATGCACCTCCAGACCCACCTGAGAGAGGTAGTAATACATGGCTGCAGTGCACCCTTTGTGTTGATTAAAGCCACATGTCCACTTGGGCAAGGTAACCATGGAATGACATTTCAATTAGTTTGCCTTACCAGTTCAACATCAGTTATCCTGGAACCAATTTATATAATAAATTTCTGTCTTTTAAATATTGCAAGGTATACTTTTTAATAATAGCATAATTGTTTCAACACAGACTGCATAGAAAATCACATTGTTTTCCTTAGTATATGTGGAGTATTATTGTGACCTTCACTGATAGGAAATCAGATGCACTGTTCTCATAAATAGAATCTCCCTCAGTACAAGTATTTGGAAGAGGTACCAGTCTCCCCTTATCCTACTTAAAGCCCCAGAAGAAAGAGGGAAACTGTGACAAAAGAAAGGCTGTTATCTCATTTTAGGCTTTCTGTACAGGCCTCCTCTCTGTCTCTGAAAACAAGAGGAACATCCCTCCCATGCATTCCTGCATGGGCCAATCTGGATGCAAAGAATGAGCAGGATCTGCTGTTTAATTTCAAGGACAGAAGAGGGAATGGGATTTGGACTTCATTTAACCTGCATCCACACACTGTGCTAAAAGAAGATTTGAGCTGTGGCTGAAAGGGAATAATTAGCAATAATTAATTTTTGCTGAGGATCATTAGCAATTTACAACCCCTATGAGCAAATGAAAGAAAAACCGTGGTTCATCAAACTCCTAAAATTAGCCCTGAGTCTCTAACACGGAGGATGGCAGCTCTTTCTAAAGGGTGGAAGGCAGCACAAGAGACCTCCTGTCCAGCAGCTGCTGCCTGTCTGCAGTCCAGCACACGCACAGGGCTATATTTGAATTTCAGCATGTTCATGACACTGGTTCCCCAGCACCAGCAGGTCAGAGTCAGGAAGGCTCTGAGGGCTTCAGATACTCAGTTTTCAGTAAATGTGACTTTTAACACCACCAATTGCATTCCTGGTGGTTCCTCTTTTTCTCAGTAACAATTTTTCAAAGTTAGAAACTCAGCACTAGTCAGATGGATTATGTTAAAGCCAGATTTAGAACTATGGCTGGGAAAATTAGGTGAAACAAGGATTTCAGCAGGTCAGTAGGATTTATGACATCAGCTATTCTCTACCTAGCATTAGGGACTTGAGAGGTTTCTTTCAGTCCACAGAAATGTGATAATTGATTGGTACAATGTATTTCTCTGCAAATCCTAACTCCTCTTAACAGAGAGCTCATTGTAATAATAATTTCCTTCGTAAGTTACTTGGGAAAAACTCCAAAGTAAAAAGATAAGTACTGTATAAGCATGAAATAGGAAGTATAATTTGAAATTATATATTGCCAAGATGCCAAAAACTACAACAGAAGGATTTACTGCATCTCTCATTTTGCAACATGCCAAGAATCTCTTCAATCAGGAATTCATTAACTGAAACCTGGAGCAGGTTTTTAACAGCCTTGCCCTGTCAACAAAATAAACAGTCCACATTTGAAATCCCTTTAAGAAAAATGTTGGGCCAGAAGTTTGCTTGCCTTTTCCGAAAGAAACATGCACGTCTCTACCTGAGTCATTTCTGACATATATTATTAATGATGATTTCACTGAAAGTATTACTGAGGATCTATTAAAATGACTGGTTAATGTTTAATCAGCTCAGCTATAAGCCAGATGCTAGTTTGTGATATGCAAAACAGATTGAGATTCAAGTTTTCCATAGCACAGGCTGTCCCCACTTTTTGCAGATATTGTTCTGATTAGACTGCAACATAAGGCTTTAAAATTTCCTGTGGCTACTGAAAGTAGCTAGGAAAAGTATTATTATTTATCTTTAACTGAAATTCTAAGATAACCAGAGCTTCCCATCCCTGTCCCATGCAGCTTTCTAGAGCCAGTCATGACCTGAGCCATGCAGGGAGGCCACCCATCACACCCCAGGGATGCCACAGTCCAAAGCCTGCTGGAAGCAGAGGACATCCCCCTGGGACCCATCTCATTGCTGGATGGGGTGAAATGCTCCAGAAAGGGAGTCCCCTGTCCCCCCACAACAGTACTACAGTCCCTCTTCAAGACAGAAGTCTATCCTGAAGCCAGGATCTCTAATGCATTTAATGATAATTAGTAAAAATGACAACAGTATCTGAAAACAAAATTTAGCATATCATCAGCTGTTATCTTTGCAAATGCTTTCAGGTTAGTCCATATACTGTGCATATATATCAACAGTATGAAAAACTGCTAAATTAAGGAATGTAATTATTTCTGCAGAGCTCAGGTTGTAGCTTCAGGTAGCACATATTCATGAGCACAGATCTCCACCCAGGAAAGATAACCTGAACTTTTAACTTGAACTTTAATAATTGTAAAATGGAAGAAAGCACATTTTAAATTCTAGACTTGCAAGTTAAAACACTGCAATCCCTTTACTCCAGAATGAGTAACTGAAGTGTTTAATTGCTATTTATATATATATTTACAGACATTCAGTATCAATACCTATATGAACTGTTAGTAAAACTGACTGTTTCAGGACATGATCTGAAATCTGAGGCATTTTTTGCTAAAATCCCACTCTCCTGTATGAAATTGTTCTAGACCTATGGAAAAAAAATAAGACTAGTTCAGGTTTCCTATCTGAAACAAGAGAAAATAATAGGGATTATAATGCCTCTTTAAACATTCTTTGTCTTATAGAATTGCATATACTGATAGTAACTTCTTTGAGAATGAAGCATATTTTTACATTATAAATTTGTGCAGAACCAGCAGCCATGGGGGATCAAGGATAATACTGTAATATAAATGATAATTAATTTATATTTTACTGTGAAATTTGTACCATAAATATGCCCAGAGCAGCAGTCAATGGAGGATCATGCCATGAATCCCCAAATCAGATGTGGATAAGTAGAAATATGGTATTTCCCTAAGCAGCAAATCTGTGTTACCCATGGTTTTGACCATCCAATGCACTGTCCTGCACCACCAGAACATCAAGCTCTCTATGCAGAATTCCCTGGCAAGGCAGTTGTACTGGGCTTTGTACAGGACAGGACTCCCCAGCTCTCAGGGCTCCCACACCAAGGCCCCAGCCGCTCTGCTCCCAGCTCTCCTCCCTGTTCCACTGAACACGGCCTGAAACCACATGCTCCACCTGCATCTGCACAGGGCACAGGTTCCTAAAGCTGCTCAAGAACTTGAGTTTCACTAAAATTCTGCTTTAAAGTCCAGTCCTTTGGCAAGAGTGGTACTGACTTCCACAGGGTGTACGCTCTGCTTGACGAAGCAAGCTCTACTTTGGGAAGGTTTTTCCACTTCTTTTTTGATAGCTAGTGCCCCCCCCCCCATTTCCTCACTAAGAGCGAGTAAAAGCAGCCTCAGCAAGCCCACAGCAGTGTCCGAGGATTTTCCATGGACTGTGAGAACCCATTGCCACATCTGTCATGATGCCTTAAAAGCCTTTGGAGCATGCTCCTTGCTTTCGGTGGCAAATCTTTTATCGCCCTTTTTTTTTTTTTTTTCTTTATCCAGGGGAAAAAAAGGAATGAAGAGTATGTTAGAAAGACAGCAGCTCCTCGGTACCCCCAATCAGCTGCAAGGCAGTGAGCGCAGACTTACTGACACCATGTGAAATGCTTGGAAAACCAACATTAATGTAATTGCTCCGGGCAACGTTAGCAGGCAAAACACTTTCTAACTGCTCCTGCCATCCTGGGCAGTCCCTGCTCTTCTGCTGCTCAGCAGAACCAGCAGTGACATCTGCAGCACTCGAGGACCACGATCAGGACACACACCCGCTTACCGGCAACTTCTGCTCCTGAGGAGATTTTTATGACATGATATCAACATGCACCACACAATCTCAGGCATGGAAGTGATCTCCTTTCAACATTTTCCAGGGATACTTTATTATTCCATTTTTATGATTGGTTATTACTATTACATTAGTTCCTAGGCTAACAAATACAACTTGGCAGAGTCTGTAGGTGCCTATCAAATGTGAAACTCACTAGCCCATAGTAAAAAAAAAAATGGGGTTTATATCTGTGCCAAAAATTGCACTAAATATCATGTAATAATAATTTTTCTATTCTATTTTTCTTTCACTTTTCATATTTTAAAATATTGCAAAAGATATTCTCTAATATCAAGTCATATATAACCCATAACTCAATGCATTAAGTGCTGAAACTAGAGTTTTGAATTTTTCAGAAATGGAAAAATGAAATTAATGATATCAGCAAGTATTAGCAAAACATTTTACTGTTGTCAAATTTGCATGTTTCATAGAAAAGTTTTGTGTAAAAAGTTTCACTCAGCCCTCTGTCTCCGTGAATTTCCGCTTTACAGTCTGTTAGATGTACAGGCTTCATGGTACCCTCCTACAGACAGTGTCTTTTAAAGGGTCATCACTATGACTGAGAAAGACAAAATTAGATCTGTCTGAAAATTGAATATTTCATTCTTTTTGTTTACTACCATCTTAGCCTTATGTGAGCATTTCTATTCTGCCCTCACACATTCTTCTCAATTCCTTTTCCTGATTTGTGTCTGTTTTATTCTCCTGAAGCAAGGATACTGTCTTTCCTCAAATATTACCTCTGCTAACTTGGCCTCAAGAAACTATTTGAACAGTGTCCAGGCTGTATTATAGATATAAGAAACTATGCACTCAATCTCCAAGGAGGGCTTCAAGCTACAGTCTGTTGGGTAAAACTTCAGCTCTGAGGCTGGAGGGCTGTGGGTGTTGGCATTGCTGCAGACACATCGCCCTCTGTGGGGGGATCAGCCCCAGCTTGGTGGGGACAGGTGGAGCAGAGGTGATGCAGTTCTCTTTGATTGTGACTTCTCATTCTCCTGTTAGGACATCAACAGCTAAAACACCATCTCTTGTGCCACCTCACCCGGAAACTCAGTTCAAGATGCCAAGAGGCTTGTTGGTATTTTTAAGGCTAATGATGCAGCAGCTCAAGTGACAGCAGACGTTTGAAGTCACATCATTTGTATTAGACACGTTATGAAACAACATGAGCCAAAATTGATTTTATAGTTTTGAAATGCAATTCTTAATATTAATTGTTTGATGAACAACATGAAGCAAAATTGATTTTATAGTGTCACAGACAGATTTATTCAAGCAGTGCCTAACAGTTATCATCCAGTGTCTGTAGCCTGCCGCTAACAGGCACTTTGAATGTCCTTTCCAAGACCTTCTTGCATCCTCTTGACTATGATTACAAGTGCTACGTATAAATCAATTCACTTAATTATGATTAAAGATTTCAAAAGAAACCCTCCTGAGATGACTAAATCCATCTAAGTGAGAGGATAAAGTGCAGCCTAAGAAAGAGTTAAAGTAGTAAAAAGCATCACAGTATTGTAGCTACTGCTCTGTAATAAATAGGGACAATCAAGGATTTCCTGTTGGAATTCTGATTAAGCAGATGGCTTCTTCATTCATATCCACTTTTTCACAATTTGTTTTTCTGGGAAGGACTCTTGGCCTGGGGACACAGGGCATATTCTGGATCCCTCTCTAACTCCCCTTGCACTCATAGGTTTTCTTGCTATTGATTGCAAAGGTATTAAGCACAGAATGGCTTCTCCCTGTTCAATGTCGGAGCCAACAACATAGATTGACAGCAGATCAAAAATCTTTTTTCAGCATACTGTAACAGTATTTCTAGCCAACTCGATGCAACTTAGGAGGCAATCTCTTCATTTTACCAAAATTGTTAAAATATTTTTTTTTAAATATCTGTTTCTCACCTTTTTCCTACTGCTGAAAATTAAGTGACTTTTATCAAGTTGTATCAGATTTGCAGCACACTAATTATTAGTAATAGGAGTATTATTGTAACATTTTGATATGTCCTAAATAACCCCTTTGTTTTCTGCATATACTAATTTTAAAATTCTAATTTAAATATATAAATAACACCAGAAAGCAATCAAGATTTCCTCACTGTATGCCTCTCACAGGATAATTTTCTCATACATATGCATTATGGCCAAAAGATGTGTTCTGCATACTGACAGGAGTTATACAGCTCAGTGTTAAAGTGATACAGCTCAGAGCTATGGTAGGTCAACATTTTTTATAGTGAGTTTTTACCTGAACACTTTTTTTGTTTGTTTGTTTTATGATAAGATGTTAGTTGCTTTGGTATAGTTCACTTTCTTATCAAAATAACAAATAAAATATCTCCATGTGAGAAAACCGTCAATACTTCACAGAAAATGAATGTGTCTTTTCCTCCTTTCTCTTCTTTATCTGCCATTAAATTACATTCATGCATCTAGCACCACACTCCACTAAGTCCCATTACAAGAGAAAAATCATGATGCATTATTAAAGATAGATCCCAAGAATGGCACAGACAAAAACAAGATACCTAAATCATCTCCCCAGAGAAAACAGTGACAATTCAGAATTAAAATATTTTTTCATTTGCTACTGTAATATGTCAGGTTTTGATTTGCAGCTGAAAACAATAAATATTTTCAGCTGAAGTTTTTACAGAAAGTTCCACATTTCCCAGTAGTCACTTTTATTAATGATTTAAACACCAGCCAAGAAGGATTTGTAACAGCAGAAGAATGTGCACAAATTTGCAATATTTCTGGAAGAGAAAAGTGAATTCCATAAGGAGCAGTTGATGATAAGCTTTACTAAATCCATGTTTCACAGTGTGCAGAGTACAGCCAAACACAGCCATGTGTGTAAGAAAAAGGGACAGTTCTCGTCACAGATGTGATTGATAATAAATAAATATGGTTTACATCAAACACTGAAATAATAGTCTCCTTACACCACTGAAATATGCTTAATAACTTACTGAGTGACAATAAAAATTATCTAGTTATTTTTGTCCAGTGTCTTAATTTGCCTCAGGGCATTTTTTTTCATGAAGTCATGTTTTAAAAGCAAGTACTCCCTTTCAGCAATGACTTGGTGAGCTAAGCCTGATTTTCAGAAAGGACTAGGTGAACTGAGCTATTTTTTTGAAAAGCAATTTAACAATACTAAATTTCACTGAGCATTAAGTGTTTGTAGATGTTGAAATATCCCACCCTACAAATCCCAGTAGCAGATGAACCACTCTTTGAATGTACTCACAAAAGTACTAGTCTATTCAGTAATGTCGACACTTCCATGTGCCCAACATACATGATATCCATGGCCATCACACAAAATAACACAGATTCAAGAGACAAATTTGTGCAGACTTCAGAGCACATTTTTACAGAGTTCACACATGGGCAGGGAAGCAGCAGCTCAGATGGCCTCTCACAAAGGAGGGCTCTCACAGGAGGGCTCTGTGGCTCATGTGAGCCACTGCACAGAAACCCATCATTTCATACAGGATCTGGTCTTGTAAATATGGTTTGGGATTTCTCAGAGCAGGATCTGAAGGTGAAGTAAGGACTTTTGAGGGGTTTGTAGATCCTGATAGTTCTTAGCCTTCAGCTGCCTAGCCTGTAGGGTTCTTCTAGTCATACTTTGAAGAAAAACTGTCTATAACAAGGGAGTTTTGCTAAGAGAACCATGATTAGTAACACAATTAAAAATAGTCCAGTTAGATGCAGATGAACAAATTATGGTTCATTGATGTGTTAGACTGTTACCTAGGAATCCATTAGAGACAAGACATCTTCTCCCTGTGAATCTTATCTTTATATTATTTAGAGAAATGTTTTGTTGCCAGTAAGGAGGACAAAGCAGTGGGGAATGAAGGATGAGGTTTTCTTGGAAGTAAACTTGTGTATGGTCTCTGCCTAGGACACCAGCAGGAGATTCCAGGAAAACTCACCTTCCCCATTCCTAGAGAGCCACAAATCACAATACTATCAAATGATATTTCCCTCAACCATTTTATAATAATTTTAAATATTCAGAAGAGCAAAGTAAAAACCCCACATATGCAACAAAGTGAAAAGGACAACACTTTGTTGCTATAAGTAGTAATCTCATTACTGACCTCTAGAAGAGGTAGGGAGGAAAGGCAAGGAAGTGAAAATTAATAACCCTTCTTGCACACAGCAGAGAGCTGTCACAAGTTATGCAACCTAGGAATTTTTATCCATTTCCCCCCTCTTCCAGAGAGACATAATTAATTTACAGTCAGTTTAACCTGCAAATGACACTTGTACAGTTGAAGGACTGACAATCAACTTCCCATGCTATCAGCAGGGTGTAAGAGTCTTTGAGTGTTGCAGCATTCATGTGGATGCATTGAAAAATGTAATTAATGGGACCTCCTACCTTGTTAAGTGCAGTGGCACCAGCTAGAACTACACACAGGTATGAGGGATCTACATATTTCCTTAGCAGAGAGAATCAAAAGTAAATAACATAAATTAAACAGTCCTTTAAAATACTACCTTAAAGAATAGTTAACATAATACTCATATCTCTGTGTTTTAGCTCATAGGATGTGGTGGTGTGTATACATTTACAAACTGTCTGGCATACAATTTTATCTGCTTCAGATTGCAGTAAAATTGGGACATGATGTACACAGCTTCTGCTAGAACCACTGTAAATTACAAAGGTTAATGATAGATCTCTGAGGAAAAAGAAAAAGAATAGGAACAGCAGACGTGTGTATATTTGTATAATAATTCAAGGAACCATGGGTGACAAGGTCTCCTGTGCAGAAAAATTGGTTGAATAAAATAAGCTCACTTTAACAAGACTGTAAATACCAAATAGCATTTTCAATACCTAGCATACCAAGAAAACAGCCTTAAACTTACAAATCTACAGCCTTAAACTTACCAATCTCTCCAACTATCACATGTGCACTCAGGGTTCGATGGACAGCACTGTATTTTGAGCTGGAACTGCTGGTCTGAAGACTGGGAGAGCTTTACAAAAGCTTAGGCTCCTGCTTTATTGAGTCAGATATTTTCTGTGAACTCTGGGGTTTCTAAAGTACTATTTAAGTGTTTGAGGTGGCAAATATGGTTAATATTTTTGTTAATGAAGGACATATTCACTACAAGGTTTGTCTTCACTCAAAAACTGCAGTGGTGTTAGTCTAGGTGACTCTACAGCTATTCTCTTTTCATAATTACCAAAAAATTTGTGAACCAGTCTCACTTACTGTATTAGGTCCTTACATTTATATATTTCCATACCCTCAATCCACTCTGTTTTAGTCCCTCTATAGCCTGGCCTTGCATCCAGCATACCAGGATGGTGAATATCAGTCACTCCAAGAGAATGGCTTTGGGTCAGTTTTGCTCAATAGCAAATAAAAGACACGGTGCCATGCAGCTCATTAAATAAACATCCTCTCCCTTTATTCAAGCTGAAAATTTTCCTTATTTTGCTAAGGAAGGAAGACCTTCCCACTCTGCAAAAGTACATGTGCAATCAGCCTTCTTTATGCCCTGGCTGTATTGTGTTATTTTGCCAAACTCTAAATGGAACAGAATTCTTATTACAAATGCATCTGGTGCAGAGTTGTGCTCTCCATGTCAAAAGAATAATCTCTGCCGAAGAAATGGAAAGGAGTGGCAGGTAAGGGAGACACCCATAGTGCTCTGGGTTGGAGAATATGCACAGGATATGCTTTTTTTAAAAAGAAAAGCTAGAGAAACAGGCTCAAAGATGATAAATTTCATACTGCTGGTTTAAAGTGGTGGAGAAATGGAATAAGTGGTAATTTATGCGTTACTTCCAAGCTCAGGTACTTAAAAGTTCTCTTGGTTATTAAATGTCAGGTTAGTCAGGAACTCATTATATTTCTTGAGTAGCATAGCAGATATGAGCTTGCCTTCTGGAGGTGGGAGTCCTCCTCTGTCGTGGGAGCAGCAGATGCCCTCGGGGCACTTACTCATATGATATTGCACCAGAGAGCTAAAAATAGGGAATTGTGTCAAGCTAGATTTATAAGAGATCACTTTCTCTGTGTGCAGACAGCCTGATTTTAGATTTACATCTGATCTATGCTCCAACTGCATGGAAGTGTTCCCTCCTGAACATCTTCAGAGGTAATAAAAAAGTCCAGTGTAATCCAACCCTAGTGATACCATTGCCCCACTCTCACTTACTTGGCTAAAAAACACAAATGAAAACAAACAAACAAAAACCTCAAACAAAACAACACTGAAAACGCAAAACCCACACAGAAAACGAGGGAAGATCTGCAAGATTATGCAGTAAAAGTAACAAGCACCAGTTTCTGATTCCTAAGTAGATCCTACCTTAGACACTTTAAAAAGTGTTATTAATTCTATCTGGTCAAAACCAAAATACATTTGCTTTGGTCTTAGTGGTTTTTACCAGCTCCCCTTCATCTAATCAATTTTCTTTTAATCACAGCTGAACTCAGCTTCTATTTTAATTCTTCCCTGAAAGGATTTACAAAATGTTTCTGGTGTGCCTCTGTCTTCTCACCTCAAGTGGAGAAGACATGACAGCATGGTATAAAGGTTTTATTGGCCTGTATTCCGCTATGACCAAATTACTCATGAGCAGTGAACTCATGAATAACTTATGAAAGTCATTACTACAAGTGCCAATAAAATCTTTTTTATATGGGATTGCTGTATATTCTACATATGCAACTTTTTTTACAGGAAGGGAAAAACTCTGTATAAGACACTTTTTAGAGAGTCTTAAAATTTTTTATGGGGACCATTTCTTCAATCCTTGCAACTGCAAACCAGACTTTAATTAAAATGAGCCATGCTGCACTGTGCTTCTATGTACAGAAAATTTAAAACATCCCTCAATCTTACTGCTGTAGCTTTTACTTTCTCAGAATTCACATCCCACCAGAACTTGAAGAACTTGCTGGAAAATCACAGCTTTCCCTTACCCAAAGGTGAAAAACAACTAGATACAATTATGGATGGTCATATGGTAAGAAATCTTATGTTATCAAAAATCCAAATATGGGATACTCTCAACATTAATCATTACAGTTTTCTAGTGGAGGGGGAAAATTCAAAAGAATAAGAGGGCCATGTTACAGTTAAACTAGCTTTGTCAGAAAAATACCAGCGTTCTGGGGATACTTAAGAAAATCCAATCCCACAAGGAGGAGTCAAGGACATTGTCAAAGAGGATATCTATCCTTGCTTGATTATCATCTACCTCACAACTACAGAACAACAGGGGAAGACAGACAAGAAGGATAAGTCTGCACACACACATTGTCTTTTTAAGATTTACAAAACAGTCCAGTTTTAGTTAACCAAGTTGTGCTACCAAAGATGTTTCTTGATACATGAGCCTGTTCAGCATTCTTCTCAGAGTTAAATGCTCACCTGGTTTATTTTGTTTTTTCTCACTGAAATATTCAACAGAGGCTCAAATCCCTGGGAGCTGGTAATTGGCATTGTTTTCAGGGAGCTGTGGGCATATGGTATAATTGAATATAAATATAGATAAATACCAGTTTCTCCATCTGAATGGCTTATCAACATGGTTTTTTTCTTTGGTAAGGAATAAAAGAACTTTATCAGCACCCAAAATAGACTAGTGCTGTCTTTCCCATGGCAGCAGAGACTCTCTCCACAGTTCTCCACCTGCCCTTTTGGTATTTGCAGGCAGGTAGAGATGAATCCAAACCACAGAGTCTATTGCTGGCTGCCAACTTCTCCACAAGTTTATTCTATACTACAGCCGCTTACACACATGTAAAATTAGTCATCAAAGACCTTTTAAACTTGTTAACATTATTGAGACTCTGCAAGGTCAGTGACTGCAGAGTGCGTGTCAGCAGTTAATTTGTCCATGATTTTTTTTTTTTTTAGCAAGAATAGCACTTAGTCAATAGTCAGGGTCCTGCTGCTGATGGATCTGCAATGTTGACCACATTTTGACATGCTTGCTAGATACATAAAAAAATTTCCCAATGACTTTTTTTTTTTCAATTATCAGCTGTAATTCTATTTTACCTTGTAATACCTTTGCTTGCCTGAAGTGATTTGCCACTGCTGCCAAAATACCCACAAATAAATAGAGAAGGAGTGTAGGCATCAGCACACCTTGGCAACTGCTAATTCTGTGTCCCCAGTGCAATTCTTTCTCAAGAAGTTAACAGGCACAATTCACTTAAGCTATCAGTACTCGTTTTGTCTTACTACCTTTCAAACTCTGAGATGTTAAACTGGGTTCTTGTGCTCCTGCACAGGGATGTTCAAGATGTAATACATGCAGATATTGGGGGAAAGAAGAGAAAAGCCAAACATGTGCCATGCTCCGACTGTTCTCCTGACTGCTGAATGGAGGAAAACCTCCATCTTCCTGCCAGAGATCCCAGAGTCCTGCTGTGGAACAGGCGCCTCATAAAGTAAGAAAGGACAAGATGTGACAGGTAATAAAAGAAGAGCACAATGTATCCAAGAACTAAATAAATACAAGCCCTTGTAAAGCACTCCCTCTGCCCAGGCTGTCACTCGGACAGCCTGTCCAGCCCAGCCAAGCAATTAAGCCCTAGAAAAATTGGGCTGCTGACTAAAGAGGCAGTGGTGACATTCTCCTTCAATACGGAATGGGAAATGCTCAGTTCATAGCACAGGACAGCAGGTAGAAAAAAGAGTGGGATATTTTACAGTTAGATTTACTGTGCTATGAAGAACTAATGTGGCTGTACTCTTGTGCCACACTGGCATGGATTGAAACCTACTGGACAGTCATTCATACACTGGTGATTCTTGGCTGACCATCATTTAAATCCAATGCATGTCCCTTATGTTAGCAATAGGATACAGTTCAGGATTAACACACCAGGGCAACACAGCATCCAAACTGTGGCCATGTGAAGCAATATAGTTTATTTTCATAATGGCTATTCTTCCAGACTTTTCAGAAATGTGCTCTCTAATCCTGGGTCTTTTCTTCCAACCTGCCATCTCTTAACCTGTGCTTTCCCTCTTGATCTCTGTCACATATCAGTTGAGATGGCCTCACTTCACCCTACAAGCAAGTTCGTTGACTGCTTTAGGGATTTTTTTTTTTCCCAGTTAAAGTAAAATGACAAGGAACTGCACAACAAGGGAGCAGCACAGAGTGCCGATGGTGCTGAACTGCAAAAGCTGGAAACACTTGGGAAGAGGGTTCCTTCAAACATCTGTCACAGCAAGCTCTTATCATCTACAATTTAGGTACTTACATCTAAACTCCTTGGGAAAAGGGGAATGAAAGCAGAATGAAACATATCTGAGTTACAGGGTTTTAGCAGAAGTTAAAGCAGGACGCACAAAAATTTTTAGTGGGAAGGGAAGGAAGTAGGGAATTGGAGAACTGTGGAAAAGAACATTGACACTAGCTGGGAAACAAATCAAAAACGTTTGTTTTTAAAGTGCACACCACCGCCAAAAGTAAAAAAGCAAACCAAACAAAAACAACAGCAATAAAAAACCAAAACAGAAAACTCAACACAACAACAAACTAAGCTTGAAAAAACCCAGAACCATATGATGTGGCTTAAAAATATCCAGCCATCCTAAACATTAGACATTATCTCCAAAGCCCTATTGATATTTGGGATGGTGTCCTGCTCTCTAGCTCCTGAGCCCACTCATTTCAGTAATGCAGATAAAAGAAATGCAAGCAACCCCTCTCTCAGGATAGGGGAGAAGGCTGGAGTAGCACCCAAACAGCAGAGCAGACCTGAACGCACCAGGCAGGATGTGGGGCAACCCAGGGTTGCTCTAATGCCTGCAGAAGGTCACACTGGCATCTAGCTAACCCCCAGGTCAACAAATTTGCAAAGGCAATTTAAAGATATCATATCCAGGCTGGACAGGGCTGTCTAGTTTTAACAGCCTCTTCAATAATAACAATAAAACACAGCTCATCCAGTAACTCAGGATCTTACTGTTAGCTGAGTATTGAAGTCCCCAAGCAACCTTGGAGTGTGGGTTTAAACAGCACACCTTTCCATTCCAACTCAAAAGGTTCAGTACTTGGCCTGGCCACACTGACACTTCATGTTCCCAAGGCTGTTATTTAAATTGAGGTGCGCAGAAGCAAGAAGCTGAAACAACAGACACCTTTCTTCTTTTGTGTACTGACTTTGCTCTGCAGCTCCACCATTCCTGCTGTCACTAGTGTTGCTGTTCAGATCTGGTCCTACCTGCAGAATGGTTTAGTTCCACCCAGCCCCATTCAGCAGATCTGGTGCAAAACTGAGCAGTACTCAAGACACCAGAGTGGGAAGCTCCACAACACCTAATTTATCCTGGGCTCAAAGTTCTAAGCTAAGCTACATTGTAGCCTCTACACTAGGCATTCACACTGAGTTTTTCAGCCTTAAAATGCTTTGTCTGATTTTCTCTTACAGTTTTACTTGCCCTGATCTGACAAGTAGCCATCAAGATGTAAAATGAGTTGGAAAACACAGAATTTTAGACACACCATTGTTATTTATACCACAGTGACCCAAAATAACTTCTGCATATAGATGTGGCTGTAAACACTGACTATATTTATGCCAATTATTCTGCTTGACTCACTGATTTTTAAGATAATTCTTCATGGCTTTCACACTTCCCTGAACTTTTCTAAAATCCCAGGAAGTCCTGTCTGTCAGCATGGCAGCCACTACTTTGCTTGTCAGGGCAACCTACTGAGGGACTGAGACTTAAGTAACAAAAGTTCTACGAAGGAAGGAGAATCGGTATCAGCCAAATAAATCTGACTCACCTTGTGATCATAGTCCGTGGTCAGCCCTAAGCATTGGTAATGTTTTAGGCAACAGTCCTTCTTCAGAGATCTTGGCATTCCTTGTGAAAACATGAGCAACTCAGGGAAATGCAAATCATCCTTAAAGGAGACTGAAAGGAGACAAGTACTGAAAATACCCGTGATGTGTTCCCTATCTAGGGCAACAACTTTAGACTACACAAAGGTTCTTCCAGCCCCTGGGGCTGACACAGGCATGGTAGGCAGCAGCTCTGCCTGACATTTCTTCAGATGAGCAACCAGCCTCTGCTTGCCACTGCTCTAAATCTGGGGCAGTTTATTCATTCGTCCAAACTGAATGCAAATCTCTCCCTGGAAATCCAGACCTAGCAACACTCAGCCATGCCACCCTAAGGCAGTTTGTTTGTGACAGAGCACATATACGTACATGCGGTAGAAACTAATCTCGGTGAAGTCAAGGGTTTGCCTCAAGTCTAGAAAGGCCATTAAGTTATTCCAGATAAGGCACGTTATCTTCAATAGCTTATGGAAACCAGACACAGGCCTGCTGCATCCAAAGCTGCATCCATTGATCCTTCACCCCTAGCCGTCCCCTTACGGCTGAGCTGGGGGCAGCTCTCATGAGCTCAGCACCAGACTGGCACTCAAATCCCTGAATCCCAACTACCATATCTTAATCCATATGTGTTCAAGCAGCATCCCAGACTGTGCAACAGATGGCTGAGAACAGCTGTCCATGAAACGCTCTGAGAAATAAGGATGAACACCAGAAAGAAAATAAAATTCCCAGGGACTTCTTCCTCAGCAAAAGAGTAAGTTACTGCTTGATCTTCTGAAAACTAGATAGCAGTAAATGTCTCCTGCATTCCAACAGAAACTTCTTAAAAAGTGGTCAGTACAGTTTTATGAAATTACTCAAGTGGTGAACAGACTTTGCAAAGTGTGTTCAAGAGAAAAGGCAAGCCAAAAAAAAAAAAAAAGTTTAATAACAGCACTTTCATTCCACTCAGGAATATGATTTCAATTCAAAATTACCTTATAGTCCGGCATAAGGTGCGACATAAGGAATCACTCTGAAAAATGTTTTCACTGACTTCCTCAGCAGAAATATCTTTTATCAAACATTATATCAACAAATCTAGACACATTTAAAAGATCACATTTAAAGCAGTACTGTTGGATTTTTGAATCACCTTCTCAAAAGACAAAAGGAAAGATGAATGCCACTCTTATTAGAGCCAGTCAGTTCCTAGCAAACTGACAGACTTCCTCATCTATAAAAATATGCATTTAGCCAGCTAATATATATGATTTACTAAACACAGCAGTCAATACACTGAGTATTCAGTGAGCGGTCTCTTAATGTCTGTGAAGAGAGTCACCTGATAAATATTGATGCTCTAAGTGTTCCTGCCATAGGCTTTTTGCTACAGTTTTAAGCAACAGACTGGGATGTTTTGTTCCTAATCAATGTTTGGATACCTCCTAGCAGCCCAGAGACCACAGAGAGATGAGAAGGCAAAGTGTCAGACAGTTTAACTTCCAGCAAACACCTTGAAAGCCCTTATAAATTTATTTGCCTTTAAGGAGAACATTTGGAGAGAGACTGACTTTTCTGACCAGCCTGTACTGTGAGCTCTGCCACCAACCCTGCTGCGAGACCTTTTGCAAGGCTTTGTCTCCTAATGTTCTTTCTTACTCTTGACCAGTTTTTCTTGTTTAGAATCAAGTTTTTCAGGAGGCTTTTTCTTGCCACATATTTTTGCAAGTCTTGGGACAATTCATCTTTAATCTCTAGATAATGTCCAATAGCACAACTGTGACACCACAGTATTGAGAGCAAAAAGGCCAGACCCAAACATAGGGACATCCACCAGGGACTCTCTCTGGCATCACTCCTCAGGCTGAGGCCAGGCCTCAGTGTGACCCCTTTCCCGTGCATTAGGAGCCCATGATTTGCAAACATAGCTCAAACACCCTCTTGGGTGGTGTCAACATTTAACCAAACAGCAGAAGGAGGAAAATCATTGCCAGCCAAAGTCCTCCAAGCTTGCAAAGTGCCTCGGAGTCATGTTCCCAGGCTGAAGTCCTTTCCTACAGTTTCTTTCTGTGGTTGCACTTGTTAATTTTCCCATTTATTACTTTGGGGGATGCAGTGGTAACCTGTGCATCTTCCGCAGTTACATGAAAGTGCTTCTGGAATTACATGAAAGTGGTTGGTTTTATACTAATAGCACTTTTCCAGAAATTAGATACTGGTACACTGTTGACCAAAAAAAAAAAAAAAAACCAAACCAAAACACCACAAAAAAACACCAAAAAACCCAAACACACACACTAAAAAAAACAAAAACAAAAACAAAAACCAAAAAAACTAAAAAAAAAAATAGAAGAAATAAAAAATAAAACCAACAACAACAAAAAGCAAACCCATAAAATCACAATACAACTTTCTGGATGCACAAAATCACGGTGGACCTAATTTGGCTTCATTTTGTACATGATCAGATTGCCTTAATTTTGGCAGAAGTTAGCCCAGTGCTGGGATTACTGAAGCTTGTCACTGTGCATAAACAACCCTGAGCAAGAGCCTGAGATCAACACAGCATTTCAGTACTTGACAAAGCCAGTGAGAGTCCGCAAACTTCACTTCCTTGCAAAAAGCACAAAAAGACATAGTTCCATTTAAGGGAAAATAAACAGTACCTTTTATCTCTGGCACCAGTTCTGTGGTTAGTGTAACAGCAGACGGCAGTGCTGTGGGCAGCAGCCCCGCTCCTAGCCAGGGTCTTTGGAAGCACATGACAAGAGATGCCTGCAAGGGTAGGTAGCCAGCTGTCCTTCACTGCAGTAGGATTCCTTCTCTCCCTTGTGCTCAGAGTATCCCTTTCTCCACACTCCCGTTTGATATAAAAGCAGTAAGTTCTTATGTAAATAAAGTTAAGCATCTTTTTTATTCTTTTTTGTTAATAGGACTTTTAGAAGAACCATTCATTCATGCAGACTAACGGTGTTACTTCAGTAATAGTTAAGGACATGAGAACTATATTTCTTTAACCACTTCTATCTCCACTCAGAATGCTGGTGCAAGATTTCTGTGCCTTCAAACAGCCCTTCTTGGAGCAGAGGCAAGAAAAACTAATTTCCATTACAAGCATTTTCCATTTTTCACTTTTTTAAAACGCAAAATTCAGCCTGAATAGTTTGCAGCTCTTCTGGGAAAGTAGACACATTAGTAACGCCTTTCATGTTGCAAAGGTGACTAAAGCAAGACATAACGTCTAATCCAACACAAAATATCTTATACTGTAAAAATGGCATATTGTTTACTACAGTCGTTGCAGATGGTTCCTATATGCTCTGAAATCTTCAAAAGCCAAAAGCAGCATGGCAGGGACAAAATGTTTTTTTCTTCATTTTCTGAATAAACCTTAGGAAACCTTCACCTAGGCATTTTTTATCTCAGGATTTACATGACCCAGCGAGCATCTTCCAGAATTTATGGAGTAAGTAAAGTGTGACTAGACAAGTTTCAAACTATTGGAACTTGCATATGTTTCAAACAGAAATGCAAAAGAGAACAAACTATGGAAGTTTATTTGTTCTTGCAGCATTTTTCTAGGGCAATACTTCCTCTGCCCCCAGGTTGCATTCATACATCTATAACCAAATATTTTCACCAAGTGATCAACAAGCTATGAATGAGGTGATTTATTCTGACTGCTTATCCTCCTGCTGTATTTGAACAAAAGCAGAGATTTTCAAAGACAACCTGGATGCCCATGCTTCCTTCAGCTTTCCATAATGTAAAGGATCTAAGCTAGGCATCATGGAAAAGCATATTACCATCTGTCTCACATGCATGTTCTAAGATGTACTTGCTTGCAAAGATTGCAGGATTATTTGCCATCTTCTGATTGCAGCTCATCTGCTGTCTGTGATCACCCATTGTACTGAAACCCTTACAATGATTTCTTCAAGGCTGCTCTACTACTACTTTTACAAGAATATTTTTGTGCTGAGTGCTTTCTTAGAAGTTCTTAACGATTCAGATTCCATATTCTCCTAACTTAATGACTGGAATCCAGGAGGAAATGTATACAATTTGGCAAAGCGCAAAAATCCCTTGGTTTTTAACTGTTGGACTGTCCCTGATCCCAACATCCCTGACATTCACTGGGAATGCAGGGTACCTACTCTCTGTAGTGGTAAATATTCTGTTATTACTAAATTAAACTTGCAAGAGTGGTTTATGCTTTGACCATATAGTCATAAGAAACAACTGATCTTGGACTTGGTTGGGGAACCAAGCTCTGGTCCTGCAAGATGAACAAGTATCACGGCAATCTTTTTTCCTACATATTCCAGCTACAGATCACCTGCTGAGCTGAAATGAGCAACTTGAAGCCTGCCTTTTTTCCATCACTGCATATTTCCCTGTGACTTCTTTTAAATATGTTCTTTATTATAGCAACTATTATTTTTTATGCTTTTCACAATAACTGAGAAAATCACTGACATTCCTTCCCTATGTGGGAGCTGCACAAGTGGGAAATATTGATTTCTTCACATATTGTTCTGCTTGGTATTACTGCTTGGCATGTTTCTTATTTCATCTCACTTTAGTCTAAATTTCTAGAAGTCATGCAATGTTGAGCATTGTCATAGCTACATAACTATAGTTAGCTCCAAATAAACTTTTAGGGCATCTGGAAAGGGTGACTGCTTTTAGTAATGCATGTATTTATCACAGCCCTGAGTTGGTTGAAAGTATGAAATGGATAGGATTATAAACGTCTTTTGTTGAGCTTTGCAAAAAGAAAGCTAAAATTATTAACTTCTGACATAAATACAACTCAAAGTAAGGTAGATTATAGAAGAGAGAAAAAGACCACTAAAACCTTGACCAGATGTCCTCCCACCTGCTTTGTCTTTTCAGGCAGATTCATTACATGGTTTTATTTGCTCAATAACTTTCTGAATCACTAGACACAGTACAGTTCACTTTGGACCCTAATAAAGCTCTGCTATCACCTCTGAAGCCAATGTCCTGGCTGCTCTCTCCTCCTCATTGAAAGGATCTGCACTGAAAACTAAACCATGGAGCTCTGCACCGCGTGCCTCCCATCCCCACAGACTTTTCCTTTTCTTCCCCCCACAGGTCCTGAAGATGCCTGCGTGTCTGGGCTTAGCAGAAGCCCCCATGGCCCAGCTCACCCTGCTGCCTGTTCAAGGGAGGGCAGAATATCTGTGCAAAGTGGGCAATCCAAACACGCTGTTCCAGTCCTGGTGAGCAATGCACTTATCACAAGGAATAACGTAGCCTCAGGCGTCTTGTCAAGAAGAAGGAAATACAGCGCACAATGAGTTTCAAAACCTTATAAAAATTAAATGCAATCAGGAAATAACAGCCTGTTCAAACAAGAAAAAAAGAAATTCCCCTTTACACCTCTGCACAGGCCACACTTCCAGTGCCTTGCCATATACACAGTAATGAGGAAAAATTTTGTTCCTCTGCTGCAGGTGCCCCCCAGCATTCTGATGTCTGAGAAACACTCATCTATTAGCCAAGACATGAGTAACATTCTGTACACGATGTAGCCTAAGAGGCTGAGAAACTTCACTGTTGATATTAACTGCCAACATGATGCCTTGCTTTCCTAAAACGGATCAAGGAACATCAAAGTTCTTTCCTCTGTCGGCAACATCTGGAGCCATTTGGCTCTATTAATTTTGGAGTAGAGTCATGAAGGGAGAGTATGTTTTCCAGCTCTCAAGGCAAATATGTATTTATTTGCTTAGATTCTGAATGAGTGGTAACTCCAGCTGATCCCACCTTGGTCAAGGCTGTAAGTATTGGGTCACACCCAGTGCAAGCAGCTTCCTGGGTAGATTGGAGGGTTCTCCACGCATCTCACAATAACAGCAGAATTCTATCTACCCTGGCATGAAACTCACCACCTTCCATTCTCACAGAAATATTCCTGCTTAATTCTTGCACTATGTCTCTGCTGGATGCAGTCTATGTAAAGGGACTGTGCTGTGCCCTGGCACCACTGCCCAGCACCAAGCTACCATCCCTGAAGTGACCAGTGCCAGGGTGCCAGCTCACCAGAAGCTGCCACAGCATCACATTGCACTGTGCCAGTTACTAACATGCTCTTTGTCAAGTTCAGCAAATGTAACTGTCCTTGGTTTGCCTTGTACTTTCCTATAAATTGATTTCCCCCCCTTTATGTTAGCAGTTCAAGCTGGGCTTTAACTTCTCAGCTTTTGCTTCCTTTATGCGAAGCTGCTCGAATTATTACTACAATCGGTGAGACTTTAGTGTTTATTTTGTATAGTATGCCTAGGTTTGCTCTACGTCCTTTTATGAGCATGTCTTTTGAGTATACAGTGGTTTTCTTGACTATAAAAGACCTAGTCTTTAATTTGAGAAATCTTTGGTTTAGCTTTAATCATTGAATTTTACTGTTTTCTGTACCCTTTTTTTGAACAGTTTAAGAAAATTATTGCCCTTTCTACACTTTTATTTAGATTTGAGATATTTCTATACACACTGGGGAGCTGTTGTCATTTTTTTCTTCACTTTTCCTTACCCCACACCCCAAAACTTCAGCTTGCAGTTCAAAGCACTCTTTAAACTTTTGCCTTATCCCCTCAATCTTCTCCATAATTTTTATGACTACTGAAGGACTTACAAGGCAAAACTCAGATTCCTCAACAACATGATAAAAGAGGAAAAAACAAGTAAAAAAATGAAAAAGAGAAGGAAAAGTTCTCCCTGAGTAGGAGGGTCACCAAAGCAATTTCATCTGTTCCCTCTCCCTAGACACTGCAGTTCTTTGCTTCTGCTTGTTCACGACTAGGGATAGCTAAGAAAGAAATAAGGTAGCACATGATTCACTGTTAATAACAGGAAATAACCACAGATCCATTCTACCTCTCTATGACAGCAGGACCTTAATAGAAAAGACAGTGACCAAAATCAGTCCATC
>JAWWLZ010000174.1:7630408-7649324 GCA_035041345.1 Poliocrania exsul
TTCTCAACACCCAGGTTAAAAACCTGACTGAGTTGGTAACAGCCTTTGGTGGGTGCTTGGCTCCTGCTCACCAAAAGGGAGCAATATGGTTAGTGTCCACTTCTGTTTGATTCCCCATTTGCTCCAGGAGCCATTTTTACAACGGGTGAAGGCAGGTCAAACAGGACTCAGAGTACCTTCCCCGCATTTACAGGGAAGTGTTCCACACTCATGAAAACCACTATGGAGTTACTCTTCAATATGCTTTTTTCTTCAGAAATCTCCTTTGTTCTTTTTCCTTCAGAAATTAGCATTCACCAAGTGACTAAGTCTATTAGAGAAAATTGACCCTGAAGTCATTTAGCTAAGGATTTGCCAAAGCCCAGAGGTATTTATTATTCTTATAAGCAATGAGGCATATGGTTGACTTTTCCAAAGGCCATTTCAGAAAGAAAAGTAAATGACCACTTCTTGAAATGGAAACAAGAGATATTTAAGAACCTTTAGTCCAGATCTGGGCAGGGAGATTTCATCATAAGGCTATACAAAAATGCACAAAATGTGGAAAATTAAAGCTTGGTTGACCACATGCTGTGGCTTCTCAAAGAGTGCTGGTAACTCTACCCATAATGCACAAGCACAGAAGTGTCAGTGTAAACAGGCAGGCAAGTGTTTGTCAAGAGACTTTCATACCTGCACTCCACAAGGTAGACAGAGCTGCTCTAGCAAAAAGGAGGGTTCTTAATATTAAAGAGGGGACCAAGGTCTGTCACAAAAGTCAGGAGAAATTTCAGGTTGAGTGGAGTGATGTTTGTAACTCAGATTTGAATTTGCAAGAGGTTGGATTAGATAGTGGGTTATAAATTTTCTTCTTTTTTTTTTCTTATATTGTTTTGTTTGCCAGAGTTCAAATGCTGTCCATTATATGCTAAAACAGTGCTTCAGCAAAAGCACAAACAAAAAAAATTCTTTGATGGAAATTTAACCAAAGCCAAACATCTTTTGTTGTCTAATAGCAAAAACGTTTAGCAAAAGCAAAACAAAGAAAAAAGATGACAGCCTCCACTGATATCCTCGGCCTCAATCCAGGGCTTTATCTCTCTGTATTTGACAACCTTCTAGTCTTCAGTAAAGAACTTCAGAACTTTTGTGCACAAGAACAAAGTAATCAATCCAAGTTTAAAAAACAAAAAAAAAAGTAAGGGAAAACCCTTATGTTTTTTCAATGCTATTTGGATTACTTATCTCTGCTTTGAAAGTCAAGGAAGACCAGACTTGTCTTTAAGAGATAGTGTAATAGACCTACAGAGCATAATGCACCATCTGTCTTTGAAAATAAGGCTCAGTATATTGAATGGACAAACTCATTTAACAATTTGATGAGCATGGGCATCATCGAACTTTACTGTCCATATTTAGGAAAAAGTAGTATAAAATAGATTATGATTTTTTTTGTAGTAGTAGTAGAATAAATTTTATTCTCAAAAAATCCAGGGCTAGGTTTTTATATGGACGTAGAATAAAAGATGTTCTTCACATATTCTATACTCAGTTGGCTACCTGTGGCAAGAGTTGGTGCTGCCAATTTTAAAGGCTCCTTTCTCAGAATTTAAACAGCCCTAGTTAAAAAGAAGAAAAAAAAAAGAAAAGAAAAAAATATCCAGACGAGAGAGCTGCACAAAGGAACAAAGCATTAAAAAATGTAAAGAATCCCACTGCACAGAGGAAATCCGAAGACCCATTTCAGTATCTGAAGACGTTCTGTGTATACACCCATTTCTTGGGGACTCTAAAAGTATGTTTGTAATTTTTCTACCAGAGCCAAAGACTTGCATAAAAAGGGTTTGCAACCTGCTTGGCTATTCAATAGTCCTTAAGTTTAGAACCTTTTCTAGCAAGTAAACTGTGCTGCTCTCGTAATTCCAGTGCTATACCCAGCCACCATCAGCTGCCAGATAATCTTCACTGCTGTAGACTGCAACACTGGCCTACTTTGAAAGAAAGATAGAAAAACCTCAGTGTCTGAACTTCAAGTTACAAAAAAATATGTTTTGGCATGCACTCAACAAGAAAGAAAGAGTGCCAAAGCATGTAAAAATAGCTACAAAATGAAAAAAAAAAAAGTTATTGTTATACACAACAGGAACATTCAAATGACACAGAATACTCCAGGCATGACTGATTGAACACACATTTTGCTTCACTGAAAGTATTTAAAATGCACTGGGATGCCAAACCAAAATGCATTAGCTCCTATAGAACATCATTTGATGTGGAAACTCTTGGGAATTTTGCAGAGACATTTCTCCACCAGAAAACAACAACTTGTTAAAACTCAGCCGCTTGTGGAAAGAGAGTCACTTAGACCAAGTTTTGTTTGTTGGATTTTTTAAAATATTTAAGTTGAATGTGTGGAATATGATGAGCCTGCTAAATACAATTCCTTTTGATGAAGGAGAACATTGCTTTTGGTTCAGAAGATGTGTCAATTTAAAGTTAAAAAGCCCTAGAAAATAAGTGCTGTAAATGAACTTGATTTACATGACTGTTGGGCATTTTGAACTCCTGAATACTTGAAAGACAAACTGTTCATGCTAATCTGAGATCCAGAACTAAAAGCTGCTCATTTCAAAAATTCTTTGCATTAAAGGATTCATTTCAATGACCAGTTCTGTTCAAAACTTGGCAGAGCTGGGTCAGTCTGTGAACTTAAGGAGCAATTCTGATACACAAGTTTCTGCATGGCAAACTAAATTCATTTCATCCCACTTCCAGTGGGAGAATTATTTGGGTTTTTAAGAGTCCCTGCTCTATGTTCATGATGAGAGAGTCACTTGTGAGTAATTCAGGATTAACTTTCTTTCACTCAAGAAGCTTGTTAGGTGCTGGCATTACAATTTTCTTTGAGTTGCTAATCTGGTGGTGCTAATTAAGATTTGCAAAGGCTGTTGCAATATTCTAATTACATCACTACATGTCCTTTAAATCCATTTACTGTAGAACAAAGCCGAGTTTGCCATCCACACTTCTTGGCACTACACTCACACTACAACATGTCGAGATTATTTAAAAATTCCAACCAGTAGACTAACAAAGGAGGAAGAATTAGAGAGGGTGGTAGATACTGGATAACAGGGTTATTTTAAACAATCCTGCTCGTGTAAAAAGCAAGCTACTGGACCCATTACAGGAACCCTTTGAAGCCAAGATGATCCTGAGATGACAGAACATTTTCCTCTCACCCACATACTTCTACTCTTGCCCCAGTTTGGTCCTTGGGCTTGCAGGCTCTGAGAAAGGCCTGAAAAAGCTCAGTCTGGGCCTTTCACTGCCTTTGTAAATACTATCTCACAAGGGCACAGTGAGCAAGGGAGCAGGTAGTGTTACTCCCTCCATGTTCCTCAAACACCTTTGTTGGTCTTTATGACTACCTACATTTACACCATTTCCTCGTTATAAAAAAGCAAAACTTTCCTCTCTCCCTCTAGCACTCACTGCTCTTTGGAGAAATGCAGCATTTTGCACAGTACTGACTCCAGCCTGGTTCTTACTCACAGCAAGAATAAATTGGCCCTTCCTGGACCTCTGCAGGTTTGGCTCTGCAGCAGTTGAGTCTCATATCTCCACCACACAGATCTGTGATACATGGTCAGTGCTGTGCCCAGACAGCTGGGTGCATGTACATTTCCTAGGAGATACACCTTTGAGGAATGGAGTGTTCTTTCTTTTCTAACTGTGGTTTTATTAAACATTTAATTTAGCAATTTCTAGTTAAACTTAATGCTCCTGAGCTAATATATTCCAAAGCCTCTGGTTTTCTTGCTCATACTGCTGATTGTGGTAGCTTCACAATAAATGGTATGTAATTCGGTTTCAGCTCATGGAATTTTAACCATCTCCTTCATAGCTTTTGCAGTCATCTCTAATCTGGTAGAATTCAGATGGCTTGATGTTAACTTTACCTCAGCATAGTGAGTAACAAGCCAGAGGCAGAATGCAGATGGGACAGGCAACTTCATTCCCTTACTTCCATCACTGTAAGATTGCATGACCCACTTCAGCTCACAGGTGCCAGAACACTTCTACAGTTCTTGCCACTTCAAACTGGGTTAAAAACAAACAAACAAACAAAAAACCAAAAACCCCAAACCACAAAACATTTGAAAGGAGCAAACTGAAAATCTGAAGGGAAAATCCACACATTTAGTGCGTTCAAACCCCTCTGTTTTTATTTCAGTTTCCCAATCACAAATTCACTTATATTTCAAACTGGAAAACTCTCATGAGGTCCAAAATCTTCCTTTCCATATGTGTTACAACTAAAATTAAATCCACTACAGTGAGAAAAGCAAAATGAAATGCAGCGCAAAGTGTATGGCTGGTGACACACCAAAGGGCTGGAAACAAGAATTTGAGAAGTTTTTTAATATTGCTCAAAAGAAGGGTAGGCAAGATAAGTTTGTGTAGTATCAGGACTTCTCATTTACTACCAAATAAAATTATTTCCTGGCACACAGCTGTGAGTAAAGGATCAGCCAGGGAGGTGAAGCTGTAGGAGTGTGTCCCTTTAACAGGGCAATAAACTCATCTAGTTAACTAATGGCAGGACAAAAGGTAAATTGTTTCTAATCCTCTGATGCAGAGCTGTCAGAGCAGAAAAAAGGTGTAAAACTTAGTAATGTAACCCCTCCACACTCTCCAGCATAGAACAAGGGACTCCCAGAGAGCACTCCTCCTAAATGTCAAAGCTATTAAAATACTACATACAGGTAAGTATAAAGAAAGCCAGGTTAGTCAGGTGGCCACTCTACATATCTAATGACACTGTTTAATATTTCTCTTACTTCTCTCATTTACAGTGTTTTCAACCATGTTGTTTGGAGGAAGATGAAGAATCAAGAAAGGTGAAAACCATGCAAAACAACAAAACCCTCAGAACTGTTTCTATCCCACAGTTAATATTGATTCCTTTTTGATTTTCATAGAAATTTGTCAGAATCCTGTCAGTGCAAGACAGGATCTGCACTTCTGGGAGTGGTAGGTTATCAATATAATTGCTACCCTCAGTGCATTTTTGTAATCCTTCCTGACATTTCTGCTCCAGTGGCAAATTAATGCCATGTTGACTATTTTCTCACCTAAACTAGCAACCATTGCACGAGGATTTTTTGTTTTATCTTGCTGGTAGCAAAGGCAAGCACCTACCCTAGCCCCAAAGCACCATCTTTCTATTATTACTGAACACTACAGAAACATTAACCAAAATCCTAAAAAAAACCCTGAATATATTTCTGACACTTATTTCAGCAGGTGGGTCTTTTTCCAGATAGCAATTCCATATGCAGGCAAATTGTACCATCACAATTTTTTACCTCCTGTGAGAGCACAGGGAATTCAGTGAAAGTCAAAGCTTATGCTGCATTACAGCACTTTACAGGTAAATAACAAAGCAGAAGAGTCACACGTGGTGCAGATCATGCAGATAAACCAAATGTGTTGCAATCAAACCTCAGAGGTGCTGAGCAGCTCCAGCCCCACAGGATGTTTCTGATGCTTGTCACCTTTCTGCATCAACCTACTGAAATGTGCTCAATCCCTCAATAACTAAGACCACTGTACAGTGGCTTTCCTGCTTTTCCAAGTTTGATGACCATCCCTGATCCAGTTTTCTTACCCAACTTGTTTCTCTAGCTCTAATTTCACTGTAACTTGTACATAAATTCTCCTCTTCCAGGAGGCTGCAGATAGTGAATAAAGGGATCTGCAGCTCACTGAATAGATCACACATGGAGCTTGAATTACTAACCTGACAACAAGTGATCATCAGCACCCTTTCATAAACGTAGCACCCAGATTTTTGTCATCCTATGTACATTATGAGAGAAAAAAAGCAATGTGGAGGAGAGAAAGCACTCATCCATACATGAACCAAATCAAAAGTAGCTCTCTAGGGCTGAGCCAAGTTTATTTATGACCTTCTTGCCGAGAAAAGCACACCCTAAGGGCTAATTGAGGACCTATTGAAGTCACTGGGCTTTGGCAAAGGCCTTTAATTCCAGCCATCACAGCTTACCTGTGGCTTCCCTATGTACAGTGAGGTGCCTTGGAAACATCACATCCCACAGTAGCAAGAGCCTCAGACTCCCACTTCAACTGAGTTTTGATTCACCTCTCAAGTGCTCAAGGATTTAGGATCTCCATTGAGAAGCAATAGTGGGAGCTTTACTTCTGTGCTCTCCAAACCTTCACAGCAGCACTTCCTCTAAAATACAGCAGGTCAGAAACCTTCTACAAAAAATCCAAAAAGAAGTTGCTGTTCTTTCCCTTTTCGATCTGAGGATTTATTGAAGCAGAAAGTTTCTGTGAGAAAATATCAGTTGGAGAACAAAGTATTTCTAAAGACAGCATTCTAAATGGAGACCAGTGCTTACCCCCTGAAAAAAATAGTCAGGACATACAACTGAGTAGAATGTGACTTAAACCCCAACCTGTTTGCCAAAAACGCACCTGTTAGGAATGTGCCGTTTCTGCTCTTGGGATGCTCTAGATTCCTGTGCTCGTTCTGGAGACCTCCCTCAGGCCTCTGAACATTCACATGCCTGGTTCTAATTCCAGAGAAGTCAAATGAAAAAGTGGTGAAAAGTTCAGTGGAAGTTTGTTTCCAAGCCAAGTTCAGCCCCATACCTCTGTCATTTCTCTGCCTCCCACAGAGGCTTTCGGGCCCCTCCAGCCAGCCCTGTCTGTGTGCAGCTGCAGGCACAGACTGCAGTATAGAGAATGACATGTAATTCACCTGATGATAACGGGGCTGGCAGCAATAATACCCTTATTGTGGTGAACAGGAACTCACAAAATCTCTGATAAAACCCTGCTTGGCTCTGTGAAGCACAGGTTTTCTGTAAATCTCTGTAATAGGTATAAAGGTGGCCTGAGCCAACTCAGATAATACAGAGTTGCTGATAGCCCAGGATACAGGCTGAGCTGAGGCTGTATGTAACACTGAGCCACCATGCCAAGGTACACACCATCTCCTCAGCTTTACTGTCAATGCGTAACCACAAACGATTTACTCTGTGTTCAGTACAGAGCAGTTGCTCACAAGGAGAAGGCTCATTTCAGTGTTAGCAGGGCTGGCCAGCAGCACTCCCAGGCTGGGGAGACCTCTGCACCTGAGAACTGCTTTGACAGCAGTTACGGAATTACTAGGTTAGACACGAATTCTCTTTTACTGAACTCCTGGCCTATCAAACATACATTTACAACAGATAAATATGTACAGCATAAACAAGTCAGAGAGATTACCAGGATTAGCCACAGCCTTCTCTGCTACTGCCAATGTTTCAGACAATCTCTCACACAGAGCGAGGGCAGTGCAGCCCTGATGCACAGTACCTACAAATCACATCCACTTGGTGAACAAATGCACTCTCTATGAAATGTCAAAGATATATGTAAAAAAGGTTTTGATATTTGCCCCTTCTCCCTCCTTGCCAAAAGGAAAATATTGGAAACAGTGCACTCCTACGAATAGATTCACAAAATCAGCCACAGCTCTGTGCTGTAGCTGACAAACCAATTTCAGAATGTGAATCTCTTCCAAGTGATGCCTTGAACATGTTAAGTTATTCCCGTTAGTCCTCCAAAACACCAGAGGCACACTCACTTTGGGAAAGCTTACAGAAGTTGTCTGCATCAAGTTTTTGCTGTCTAGAAGACACAGGATTGGAAAGCCCTGTGCAAACACCTGGCAATTGACTGCTTCATGCCCCAAACCACAGCATGGAGAGGAAACACCAGCACTGCAAACCAAATTGATTTAGTTTGGGTTTTTTTCCCTTGGTTTTGGGTGGGGTTTTTGATTTGTTATTTTGTTGGCTTTTTTTTTTTTTTTAACTTGAAGAACTTGTCAAGTTTTGTTGCAATTCATTACAATGGTAACATATAGCTCAGGTAAGCACCTGATAGTATTTGGATTGACTGGATATTACTATGACAAGTGACAGTAGTCAAATAGAAAGAAACCCTGTTCTGAAAGCTAGAGGGGTTTATCTTCTATAAAATAATATATAGATATGGACACACACATCCACACCCACCTACCATTTATGTAACAAATAATGCCTCTTTTATTGAAATTCTACAGTAGTTAGGCTTGTCTAGTGAAGCATTAATATAACATTTCTCAAATAAAGTTCTTGTTCTGCTTGATCTATTTTGTAAATGTTTGGTAATCTATCTTGATACGCTCCTGTCTGTCAGGGACTGCCTCCTTCTTCATACTTCTACTAGACAAGGCAGGCAGCAGCTCTGTGAGGTACCTTCCTGGGACACTGTAGCCCTTCTTCCTTAATTATACATGAGAACAGTTTCACTGATTTTGAAACTGATGTGAGACAAGAAAAATTAGAAGCAATATGCAGTATTTATGGTCAGCATTTAACAGTATGTAAAGAAATAGCAATGCTTAACATGAACTAGAAGTGTCGCCAATCTTTCTTTCCTAAGGATGGGTACAAACTTTTCGCCAAGAATTTAATATTGTAAAATTACAGGATAACTTGCATGGGAACAGATGGCTTAATTTTGAAATTAATTTCTGCTATATGTATGCTTTTGGGGCAATTTTTTAGTAGTCTTTTTGGTTCTACTAATTTTAGATTTTACAAACTAGGTTAATTGTATTTCTTCATCCAGTTACTATAAATGAATGGTGTCAAATTTGATAGACACACAACATGATTTACCATGGATATTTTTAGAGAAAAGACTTCACTAAATTCCCTCTATGAGGTTTGCTGTACATTTTCCAAGATGCTGGCTATTCATATATGTTTATTTTCCCAAGGAAATAATAAAAATTTGTTGGGCCCTTTTTTTTTCCTATGAAAACCATGACAAGCCTCTAAATTCTTCTAAACATTAAACTACCACCACACTTCACTACCACAAGATTATGGCTAAATAACAACCCATAGGGAATACCTGTGTTGTCAGACACAAAGCTCCTGACACAGCACACCATTCAAAACTAGGAGTTGACTTAATATTCATGGTATTTTAGGAAGCTTCTGAAGTAGATAATCCTTCTAATGGTGATTTCCAGCACACCAGCTTTGGAACTGGTGCCATACAGTCTGATATCAAGGCCTTTGCTCCTGACTGGACAACGTACCTTCAACTAAAGGAGCAATGCCCAGGGAAAACAACAGTGATTAGAGAAAGAAGGGGGAAAGAGTGGAAGGACAAAAAGAGGTGTGATGACACAGGCTTTGAGGAAATAAAACAGTTCTGCCACCTCCTATTTCCTTCCCTTCTTCCTCTCTTCCCAGTCCCCACAAGTACCTGCGCTCTGTCACTTCTGCATTTTACTTTTATTGGACTTTAGTTGTTCTGAAGCTCTTTTCTGAGTAGGAAAAGGCAAATAACAGCATTTGCTACCAGTGCTATAACACTGAGTCGTAGCTGGCCCACAGCAGAGCCAAGATGAGAAAGGGGCAGGGGCACAGCCTGCTTAAGGAGCACTGCCAAGAGAGGGACACGTGGGCATGGCTGGGCTGAGCATCGTTGGACTGATCCAAAGTCAGTAAATAAGACTTCCCCCTACACCATTATTTTATCACATTTCCTGCTCCTCTGCTGTCTTTCAAAACCACTAGATGGACAGCCCAGAAATTTTTTCCAAGGACCTTCAGGTCTGACCCAAAAGAATTTAATTTGTTCACCTCAGGCTACTGTCTGCCTCCCAGAAATGACCACAGCAGCACTTTTGACAGGCTTGGCCGATGGACAGGACATAGACTGCTCACCATGTCACTTGTCACTGAATGCTTGTTAACAACGTGCTAAAATCAAGTTCCTCAAAAGCACCTACATCCATCTAATCAAACAGGAAACTCAAATCCAGGCACTTGAGCACACTGGAGTTTAGGGGGGATTAGAAAATCAAGAGGCAGGAAGAAAAATTATTTCACTGGCTTTTTCCTTGCTATAACTTCATCCGAGATGGGTTGAATTATAAAGAACAGGAACCACCAAGACAAGTCCCCCTGCACAAGCATGGACATCACTGCATGGGGAGGGGTGGGAAAACAAGGTGCAGCCATGAGCATCACAGGGCTGCACAACAATGGCCTGGACAACATGGTGTTCCCCTGGACAGCATCTAGGCATGAGAGAATTATTTCTGAACAGCCACAAGAATCTGGGAAAGGTAAAACAATGGTACCTGCAACAGAGTAAAAGAAGGGAAGGAGCTGGAGGGGTCAGTCAGCCAAATTAGCTTCAACACCAATGCAAGCTGTTGCTTTCCCCCCCAGACTAGTCACCTCTTCAAAGGGCAAGAAGCCTAAAAAGCAGTTGCTTAGCTACTGCACCTGGACTTTGTGCAACTCATAATACTCCTTGCCATCTGCTAACAGAATTTCACTGTAGGAGTACCTACACGTGCAGCAAGTGGAACCTTTTCCATGAAACCTACTAGCACAACCACTGAAAAAACAAACTGCTTTTGCTACCTAAGTTTGTATCCACTGGCAGCAAATTGGACCTAGGATACAAAGCCGGGCTTGCAGTTTTAAGAGGCAGGATTTGTGGCACCCAAGGGCTAGGATCACGCATGGTGTGCTACTGAGCATGGCCTCAGAGAAGCACATTTTAGGGGTTTTCCCCCTTCCCCGTTAAAGTAGTCACTTATTTCCTCCTTTTGGAGAAGACTGGTAGAGTTCCCTCTGGATTCTCAAGTAGCTTGCCCTTCAGAGATACAATTGCTCCTGCACAAAAAAAGTAGGGATGATTTTCAGAGGAACTTCAGAGCTTTAGAAAATTAGCCTCCCTTTCAGAGGAAAGGCAAGTCTCCTGGCTGTAAGCCAAGGTCATTTCTAATCAAAAAAGGAGACACAGAATGTGTGGAGAGATGCCTGTTTACAGGGAGTCAACACCCCTTGGCATGTGAAAATAAACAAACAGGGATTTCATTTGACATCTCCTCTACTGTTTAGTGAGGACAAAAAAGGAACCTTTTTCTATAAGGCAACAGATCCCCTATTCAATCTTCCTCTATGGAAGATAGTTTCAAGTGAGGTACATTAATTGTCTTTTCCTGCACAGGGATGCAGGTGGGGACATGTTCTGGAGTTCATATTTACCCAATTCTGTTACAGGGTGAGGAAATGTAACTGCTAGTTAACCCAACAACACATGGGGAAAATCCCCCTATCCATCACTTACTGCGTTTGTGCTGGTTTTGGCTTTCTGGGTTAGAGTTAATTTCCTTCAGAGTGGCTAGTACAGGGCTATATTTTAGATTTGTGCTGCACACAGTGATTATAATAGAGACCTTTTTGTCATGGTTGACCAGTGATTGCATAGAGCCAAGGCCTTTTCCGCTGTTCAGCTGACCAAAGGGATATTCCATACCATATGACATCATGTTCAGTGTATAAAGGAGGGGAAGGGAAACAAAGGAAGAAGAGGGAAGAAGAGGGAGGAGAAAGTGGGGGAAAACAACAAAAAACAATTTGGACTGATGGTGTTTGTCTTGTTAAGTAACCATTACAACCCTTCCAATTCTCTCCCCAGTGCCACTGGTGAGGGAGTGAGCAAAAGTACTAGCAAGGGTTGGAAAAGTAGTGCTGAAGAGGTGTATGGCCTTTAAGAGTTTGGGAAAGACTGATGGGTATGGGTACTTGTCAGTGAAGCAAGATCAGTGTTTGGAATTGACTTCTACTGATCTCAGGCCTGGGCACCTTGAAATAGAATAGGTCACTTATCATTTCTGTTTGACAATGAGATAATTGCTAAAACAGCATCACTATGTTTCTGTGCATAATTGGCAGTCACTGAGCTGAAGACTGAGATAACATGAAGACTGAATTACCACTCAAGTCTTATAATAAATTGGAAAAAATAGCTAACTAGCCTATATTCCTGCATAAGAACTAAAGGTTAAAAATGGTAGCTTCCGCTCTTTGGGTTCATAAGTTACTCAATGCACTGAAAATAGGATCAGTATTGACTTTAGCATGATACAGCCTATAGTGAAGACCTTCCCCAACTATGAGGGGCTACAACACAGGAGCTCTGACTTTTTTTTTTTTTTTGCTGTGTTTTATTTTAAATGTTGCATAAAATATGCAACACATAATGAAAGGATGCTTGAATGTTTTGCATGGAGTTCCTTGCTATTTCTGCAGTTTTCTAAGGAGTATTTCACAGCAGTGGAAACTGAAGTTTCTGTAGTTACATAACTCCAGAAATAGAAGAATTGGGCCAAGAAAACAGGATATATTTTGTGCAATTGAAGTTCCCCTCAGACATTGTTTACCTCCTGTCACAGAAGTAAACCAGCTGCCACCACACTAAAAGCAACAAAGCTGAAAGGAGAACCAATGGACTTCATCTGCTGTCCACTCAAATGCATTTGTAGTTGCAAGCTATAATCTACCACAAATAGCCACATTAAATGAATGCAGTTACATGGAACAAAGCTGATGACTCTTTCAGTGCTCAGAAATCATTAGAAAATGGTAACCAGTTGCAACCTATTATTTCTTCTCACCAGAGAAATAAATTAATTATGTGCCATCTTATTTTCTGTGACATGTAAGTGGGAGTGTGCTTACAAAAACTAGTCAAGCCTGCCAGCTCTAGCCCTCATGTTCACAGGGCAGGCATACAGAAGGAAATAGGCTGGTTTGGGGATGCTGAGGAGGCCCCAGAACTCTATTTGCTACTGCAGACACTAATGCCCAGTACAGGTGAATAATAATTACAGCATCATTAGAGATGCACCAGCTTGCCCCAGAAAACAGATTACTATCCAGAGTTAGGGCCAACAAATGGCTTAACACATCAGTAGCACATTAAGCCCAAATCCAACCCAAAACTCTAATCAGACAGTTTCTGAACGAGGCTGAGCTTGGTGCACCTTCATTTTTTGCCGTTGTTTTTTATGAACTATAACATGGTTTACCCTGAAGGATCTCCTTGCTGTTTATTAGGTAGTTGGTCTCTCACTGCAAAGTGAAATAATCAGAGCTTACAACAGATGCTGTCCATCAGGTGACTGGCTAGTTCTTTTCCTTTCTAATGAAAATCTCAGGTTAGTCATACATCCATCTCACCCAACAGAAGAGAACTTAAAGAAGGTTAGACTCATTTAAAAATGTTTTCCATGCAAAGGTTGGCGACATCATTGCGGTTTTCAAGAAAACCAGAAAATAGTTTACGCTCCAAGTTTTACAGCACCCAGAAAGGGTGTGCCTGGGTGACTCCCAAACCATAAGCTTTAGTGACTAAATTCTGAGGTGTTTACTACCGTTATCCAAGTATCTTTTCCATTTACTAGGAAGCAGGTATTCAACTTTCTGCAGCCAAAAATTGCTCCAGTGTCTTTTCCCACATAGTTCAGCTGTCCTCAGTGAGGAAGACATGGTCAGTCAGAAGGACAGAAGATTTTACTGGACAGAAAATATCCAACCCATATTTCTTTTATTTCAGTCCTATTTTTAACTTTCAGTACAGAAATAAACTAACATCTTTGGTATAATTTTCCCAATACTTTACATTCTAAGAAAATTGGATTTTGTCATCACTTGAACTGTGGGAAAGACTTCCAGTAATGATTAAACTTACTCAATTTATCCCCAAACTTCACATAGGCACTATTCATTTTAAAAATTCTTTATGGAACCTGGAAAATGTTAAAAAGAAAATTTTTGAATCATAAATTAAAATATCAAGTAGTTCAGGTAAAGCTAAAAACACAGCAAAAGAAGACCCAAAAATCAACCAACCTGAAAAAAAACCAAACAAAAACCCACCATCCTCAGAATCTTACTTTAAAAATAAAAACTGATTAAAAAAAAAAAAAAAGGAAACCCACAACTACAGAAAAAACTGTCAAAATGGTCCCTTTAAATTCAGATAACTCTTGTGTTCTTCATGCAGCTCCAATTACCAAGGCCACAGGAGTGAAGTGCCCTGATTCCTGCTCTGGAGCCTCCAGCATTGCCAAGGCAGGTGACAGCCCCGGGGCTGCTGGAGCTGCACTGCTCATGGGCTATCTTGGGCATCGTTCCTCCCTCCATGCAGGTCCTGCTTATCTCTGGTGCAGGGCTCTGTCCACAGCGATGACCTTGAAAAGTAATTTTGTTGATCAATATCTGTTGGGGCTGAGATTAAGTAAGAGCAGGCACTGCTGGGGAGGCTGCAAAAGCTATCAGGCTGGTAAAGACCAGAGTTTTGCAATTTCTTGTGTCTTTTACTCTTTGATATTAACTGCTACAGCTATACAACCAATTTCACCTTTTTACCTGTAGTTTCCAAGCACTTGTACATATATTTTTACCTGTCTAAAAAAATGAAAGTCTGACAGGTTTATTGCACTAAGCTTGGCTTTGGATCCCAGCTGAGACACTCTTAAGAAACCAGAGAAGCAGAAATACTCCTATCTTGCACAGAGCAGGCTAAGATACCACCTTAGAGAAAGGGGCACAGAAAGCTGCAGAAGCCATAGAAGGCATTTAAGAGATGCCAAGAAAAACTGCTGTTTCCACCACCCATTCATACAGAGGGAACTGTATCCTGAGAATCTGGAGCTGCTGCACCTCAAAGATCAGTTGTCTCCCCTTTAACAGGCCTGCTTGCTTGCAATAAAAGGTTAAAAACAGCCACTCAGGGGAAACACTAAATTCCCCTCTGGATTCACAAAAGATTTGTTTCAGCTAAGTAATTTCAAGCTTTTCAGACAGAGGAGTTATATCCAAAGGAAATTTTGCAGCAAGTAAAGCCCTGGGAAAAATAAAAAAAAAATTACTTTCTAAAACTATTTAAATAAATATTTTTGTAAAACACTTTCAAAGAACAAAAACAAATAAAAGAATGTTAGAGAAACATATTTTCCAGATATCACGGTGGTATGGACACAGCTTCATTACTGTCACAAAAAGCTTAATTGAAATAGACTTTTCCCAGTTCTATATACCTCTCACTTCCCATGCATACAGAAGTGTTAAACATAAAATAGAATAGCTTCTCTTCAGGAAGTGTAATTAAATAAAATGGGAATATAACTAAGGAAATGAGCCCTTTAAGATTCATTTAAGAAACAGCACACTGGTGCTGGGAATCTAACAAAGACTGTAAATCCTGGCTGAAGAAGAGGCATAAGGACTTCTAGAGAGATTGCTGGGGATTGTTTTTTCTTCCAGAAGAAAAAACTGATTGATAAAGACAGACAGAAAATATTACACCAAGGGAGAGAGTTGAATACAGAATCTGCTCAAGGAATTTTACTGCTGATTCTTTGGCTCCTCCCTACACCAAAGTTCCCAAGTGAATTTATCAGCTACCAGCAGCCAGATGTTTGGAGAAGGGAGGCTCCAAACATAGTGGCCCAGGGTCTCACTTGGGTCACCAATACATGAAGGAAACTTTCCAGTCTGACCATTCCTGAGAGTCCCTGGCAGTCACACCCCCCAATGCCAGGGACTGTCACTGCTGACACTGAAACCCCTTCACAGCCATTGCTCCACTGACCCAACAGGTCCCTGTTTGGCTCCCTAAAGGCTCCACTCATAGTCTGCATTACCCTGGTGTGATGTTATTTTTTTTAATCTTAAATTACCCATGCAATGTAATACTAATTATACTAATATTAGTATCTGGAAATATAAGCAGGGTATTAGGGATTAATTGTTCCCTTCTCCAAGAAATTAGTTTATTGCAAAAACAAAGTACCTTTCAGAAATACAAGGCTGACTTACACATATTGGTGCCAAGACTTTGCCTGCTTTTAAATGACCTCAGATTCAGCTGACCATTGACAGTACTACAAGTAAAAGAATAAGTGATCCATGCCATATGTGAATAGAAGTTGCCTCAGGTATATTTTCACTCTTTCACCTTCTGAGGCAAGAGCTGAAACCTCTATTTGTATAATCCTCAAGGGCATTTTTCCTCATTCTACACTGAAATTGTTTTTTTCATGTTTAAGAAGCATGATAACTCATAATACTGAATTGTCTCTCTGTATGCTCAGGATGGCTGTATTTTCTTAGTTCCTAGCCTGCAGAAGTAACTCCAGCTGTGGCTCTGAATCCTATAAAAGGTCAGATTTCACAGCCAACATGGAAATCCTTTCAACAAGATCATTCTAGAAAAAAAATACATATATACATGTAAATTATTATACATCCCTCTCCATTAAAAATCAGCTTCCACAGTGACCAGAAGGGCCACCTTTGCCATAGAGAGCTGCACTGGGATACAAAAAGGAACCACTATTTTCTGGCTGAAGAAAGCCTGAGCCAAACCAAATGACAGATGGGGCAATGACTTTTTATCCTGGCAAGGACAGGGAGGTTACAGCAGTTAACAAGCTATGAAGGTGGTATTTTGGTTTTTCATTCCAAGTAGGAGATGGTTCCGAGATCCAGGTCCCCTATAATTAACCTTTATAGCAGCATAGGCCTTGTAGACATACCTCAAACTAAAAGAATCAGGTGACTTTGGTAGGCAACAGAGGCAATACCACAGACAATAATTTCTGATATTCTAGAATGAACTTGCCATTACATTTGACTACAAGTGTTTCACCTTCCTTCCATCAGAATCACTGCTTTGTAGACCAGGCAGGGCATCCTCAGCAACAGATTTCGTTCCCCAGATTCACTACTTGTACAAATACTTGCCTAGAAACTGGAAACAAAGGGTTTACCCTAAACCCCAAAATCATTTGAGATTTCAGTTTAACAAAATAAACATCAAAAGGATCTAGAAGTATATTTGGTGACAATAGCTAAAAAGATAGCAAGGTCAGAAGGGAAAGAAGCTTAAACCTAAGCAGCCTGTAAGGACAACAAAAACACTTTCTAACCTTCTTAGCTTTTCATCAGCATCTGACAAAAAACCCTTCCACAAGATGACCATCAAGGGACAGATGAGCTGCTTGCCATTTTCTCTGCCTCAGTACCCTTGGTCACTCTTGACTCAGCAGCACAAAGTGAGCTGTGGGTTGGATTCCAGCTGGAAACTCAGAGGGACATGGAAGGATCATTACCTTTGCACAGTCCTGAGGGGGACCTCCATCTAGCTGTAAAACAGCGTGTTCCTCACCACACAATCCACCCCACCACGCTTTGGCTTTGAAAGCGCACAAGTAACCATAAATGTAACGGTCACTGAAGCCACGTGAAACAAATTCATTTTCTCCCCAGTTGCCCAGGCTGATCTTAGCTCAAAGCTGTGCAACCCAAACTTTCAGACTTCAGTTTGGGGCTTAAATACTTCACTGGGGAGAACACGAAATACTGGTGATCCCCTGGGCTTCAGCACACATTCATCTCTTGGGAAGAGCAGCTTCCAAAGTCTCCTGTAAGGGCTTTAACTAAGTCGGCACTTTTGAACAGTTGTTTGAAATAAAAACACTGACACCACCACAAATCCATCTGATTCTGGCTGGACAAATAGTTACCTGAAACCAATGTCTGCCTGAAACAATTTTAGCTTTATCATGGACTTGACATGGAAAAAAAAATTATTCAATGCATTATTCGAGAAGTGTGATGAAATGTCATTACTCTCTCCAAAATACAGAGCAGCTCTGAGTGATAAGGCTCTTTTTCTAGTCCCCTCCTCCCAAATTACCACTCTCAGCCCATGCAGCAGGGTTTGTACAGGGGGCTGGTGGGCGGCAGGGCACACAAAACCCCTCACACTCACCCCTCTGTCTCTTCAGAAGGAAAAAGGCACACTTCTTAAATCTAGTGTCCTTTTGAAAGGGTCACAAAAGATGAACCAGTTGACATAACAATGGTGCATTTTCAAAAAAAGCATTTGAAGCTGTTTCTCGAAAGTGCTTCTTAGTGTAACTCAGTTGTTAAGAGACAGTAAAAGATCTTTTCTTGGATTAAGAGTGGATTTATCTTTTAGCAACTTATCTCTTTACTCATGACTAAAAAGATTAAAAAAAGAAAGTGAAAGCAATTGGTTTTCAAAGGAAGTGCATTCCAATAAAAATACTTCCTAGCTTTCTAACCAAAAATAGGCCTTATTCCAGTTTCATATTTCAAAAATGAGGATCCATTCTGAAGGTCTAGACAAAAACAATAGCTTTCTCTCTCTATTAAAAAAAAGCTCAAAGTACATCTTAAATAGCAGTAAAAGATAAAACCATTTCTGACAAAGGTGGGATTTATTTAATATACCATCAAATAATTTGCTTTTTTTATTATTTAGCACTGAAAGAAGGAATTGCAGTATAAGAGTAAATACTTTAATTAAACTCCACTGGGATGTGTCAGAACACTTCCAAACACATCTATATTTTAATAATGGATCACTGATATATCAATTATTACGTACCAATAATCCAATTAAAATACACTCTGAATAAACAGTCTGGCACAAATCCAAATTTGCAGGCTATTTAAACAAGCTAATGGAAACATTAGGTGCCAGGCTGCATATTTTGTTTTCTAATTAAGGTAGTATTTGGCTGACATAGAACCAATTTACATGTAAAAGCCAAACAATTAAAAAGGTCACACAACTAAACTTCGACATTTCACACATGCAAATTTAACAACTCAGTAAAAAAATAAATCCACAAAGGCAAGCAAGACTCAGTTACACTGCACATGTAAGTGGAAAAAAGAGCCAGAGGTATATCCAGGCTGTGACTTTGTCCATGTCTTACAATTACCTACAATAAAACTCGAAAAACAAAAAAAAAAATATCTAACAGGATTAGGTGAGTTGGGTTATGTCAGAAGCTGATTGTCCCCTGTAACAGCCTGAACACTAAAGTATTCACAGTTGGGATCTATTCTGGATGCCTCAGCTCAGTTCATAAAATCAACTGGGTTGGAAAAGACCTCCAAGATCATCAAGTCCAACCTTTGGTCCAACTCCAGTCCATTTACCAGATCATGGCACT
>JAWWLZ010000174.1:7649424-7704482 GCA_035041345.1 Poliocrania exsul
TGCCCCCTTGTCCTATAGCTGAGTGCCTGGGAGAAGAGACCAACCCCCACCTGGCTAGAACTTCCCTTCAGGTAGTTGTAACCTCTTCTAGGTCTGCAGGGACAAAGGTTCAAAATGTCTAAAAGAGAGATGCTGCAAGGAACAGGAAATACAAAAGCTTGGTAGAACTCAGACCCCCAGTGCTTCTTCCCCAGGGGTAGAGAGGAGAGTGCTGGTCTGGGGCAGCGAGGGAGAAGCACAAAGACAACAGTCAGCCCTGCAGAGTCCCAGGGAGGGCTAAGCTTGTGCCCAGGCATCCCCAACAAGTTTCCAGCCAGTAGTGGTGTTTAGAATAAAGGATACTGTGTGATGGTCGAGAAGATGGTTTACTAAGAGCAGGGGGAAAAGGGAAAAAAAAAATAATAGAAAAAGGAAGAAAAAAAAGAAAGCAGCAATTTCTTTGTCTCAAAGCATGACAACTTACTGTTTACCACTTCATCCAGCACTGACCCCACAGGCAAGTCCATGCTCCGCTGCTGGAGTGGCTCTGGCAAGTGGTGCCAGGGCAGTACAGAAAAGCAGAGCCAATACAGCTGCTTGGTACAAAACCAACGTCAAGGATACTCATAGGCCAAGCTGAGACATCTTGCTCACACTGATGATTATTTAAATGCAAAACACTTAATACATCATATTCAAAGGACCAAGCTGTGAATCTTTACTGGCTAAACAGAATTATCCCAGGACATCAAAAGTCAGAGTTTAAAAGGATTTAACAACTAATTTTCTGCTGAATTTCCCCCTATTCTCCTCCACTCTCGTTTTTCTGCTCTCTCAGCTGCACACAAGCCAGCAATAAAACAGGTATTTCCACGTTCCCAATGGGGGTAAAAAAAAAAAAAAAAAAAAAAAAAAAGGTGAAAAGATAGGCGACTCCTATGAAAGAAGTATCATTTATGTGGGCCATGTCAAATGTAGAACAAACCACTCCCTGAGGAAGGAAAGGATTTTCATGCAGGCAAGTCCCAAAAGGAAAAGCAAGGAGCAATTAGAAAGCATGGATAAGCTACCCTGGATAACTGCAGTTGGGACTGTTGAAGTACAACAATGGAAAGGACAAAAGAAAACTACTAGGCAGAAATCTCATCTTCCTTGGGCAGTAAGATAGACCTTGAGCTCCAGCAAATCTTGCTTACAAATAAGCCATTATTCACCTGCAGCCCCAGCAGAGAGTCACGCCTGGTGTGTAGGCACACAGAACATCCTTGCACTAGGATGAGTGGAATGCTTCTCTTCTGCAATGCTTTCCTTTACTTCAGTTATAACCAGATGGGGGTTTTATTCTGGATGAAAAATGTGAGATAATTGCTAGCTGGGCCTGTCACAGTGCAGAGGGGGCAAGCCTCGAGGTGACATAATTAGGCACTACGTGATAGATCACATTTCATAGCAAATTATCCTCGTTTACACCAGCCATAGCAATACATCAAAGTTTTTAGTTCTCTGGGAAGTTGAAAAAGAATGGATTATGATGGAATCACAAAGATGACAGACCCTGCTAGACACAAAATAATTCCCTGGTGTTAAGGCTGAGCACCTTGGGACTGTTTTCTTTGGGACATTATTCATCAACAAAAGAACAAGAAAACCTAAACAACCCACAAGCAAGCAACAAAAAGTCCAACAATACAAAGTTCCCCCCACCAAATCTTCAAATGCCACAAATATCACAGCAGCCTTAAAGATAAACATACAAAGTCCAAGAAACATTGCAAATTTTTTTCTCCCCCTTCAAAAAAAAAAAAAAAAAAGACTTTCAAACACATTACAGCAAAACTAAAAATCTACCGAAAGAGAAGAACAAAAAAATTTAATCAAGGTTTTCAGCCAGGCAGAAGGGCCCTATTTTTCATTTCGTTCCTCAAAAGTGCTTTCACTTTCACTTTTTCAGCCAGATCGATTCACTTACACAAGATAATTCTTTGTGCTCTTTAAATTATTGCACTTTGAATGATTGCTGCAATACAGCAAATACAGACAAAAATAAATATTCCTTCCTACTCCCATTACAAGAAGTAACATCGCCTGTGTTTACATGCTAAGAAATACTGGAAAAATATGTATGCAATATCAGAAGCTACATGAATTGCTGAACTAAATTAACCAAGGAAGACTGAAAAATGCAAACAACATTAGCATAAATAGAATATAAGTAATATTTACTGCAGTTTATTTAATGGTCTCTGCATTAATACTCCTTGAAAGGCACTTTCTCCCTATATAACATTAGAAATGAAGTAATAGCCGTTTATAGCTTTAAAAGGCTTTTGTATTACTTTTATTTTGAAAAGTTCGATATTTTGTGGGACTGACCAAAGCCCCCTTGGCACATGGCTCTGCCCAGAGAGAGAACAAAGTGACAAGTACTTCAGGTGTCTTGGTTAATAATTTTGATTTAAAGCTCTCTTCTCTGTATTCTCTCCTAGCAGAAGGATGCAAAACTTGTCTGAACTTTTCCAATATGAAAATATATTCAAAATAATTAAAGTTTCAAAACTTACGGAAGTTACCCCCAAAACAAACAAACCACCTTCCCCAAATATTAGTTTAAGGGTAGATCTCAATCCATGCATCTGACATGACAATACAAGATATGGTGAGCTGACTTCTACTTTAATCAGGCTCTATCAAAGCAGCTCTGAAGAGTTAAGCTTATTAGTCCCATTGAAATTTAATAGTTTGGAAACTTTAAATGTCTTAGACTCCATCAGAACATCAATTTTCACTTTTTTCTTTTCTTTTTTGCTGTCAGAAGATTTGAGCTATTTCTTTCTACTGCTTGAAAAAACAAAGACAAGTGACAACTAAACACAATCAACATGTGCCACCATTCAATCTCTCAACAATGACTTAATAAACCCATCATAACTAAAGCCAGGTGAGTAATTTAATGCTAATTGTTTCCAATTATCTTGTTCTTTTAAAAACAAAAGCAAAATGAAATTTTAGTTTTTCTTTGTCAACTATAAATACTTTTGATTTGCAACTCACAGAGTAGTCATTCCTACTTTTGCCGATATTTGCGTAAAAGTAACCAGATAATTTAAAACCAAAATCCTATACATTTCCCATCTAGATGAATTACAGACCCTCAGTTTCAATGTAAGCTTTGCTCAAAATTCAACTAAAGAAAATTTCTCTTAATATATTCCAATATAAAAAGACTCCAGAATCACAGAAACGGCAGAGGAGGGTTGTTTGGGTTTTTTTGTTTGTTTGTTTTGTTTTTTTCCCCTTAATACATTGATATCTCTTCATCAAATCTCACATATATAGAAGCTTTGGTCTTTGAGAAGATAAGCACTTTATTGGTGAGGAAAAATGTGGAATTTTTCCTTAGGCTTTATGAATTCTACTTTTTTTTAAATCTATCTTCTCCTAACACTTCTTTCTATAACAGTTTAAGGTTAAGCCAGAAAAAAAGTCTCAATCACTGAAGTAAACCCACTGCCCAGCCCAATCTGGCTGGTGTTGAACCTGTTCCTACCAAAGGCACCAGAAGCACCACCAACACCAAGTGCCAGAGGAAAACCACTTTCCATTCCCAAACTTCAGGCAAATGCAAACCCCAAGATCCCAGCCCAAGAGTGGTGCAACTCCTGGTTGCTGGCACTGTACCTCAGACCTTACTCCACCCACATGGAATGGGAAAGGCAGGGGCAGTGTAGACCAAGTTTGTCTCCTCCATCATGGCCATCTCTCTCCTTGCTCATGCATTAGTCCTGCTGAAGCTCAGGTCTGTCTCCACCTCTGCGTGAAGGCTTTGCCCAATTTCCCTCCTCCTCTCTATGCCAGAGGACTGCTGCAGTTTTCCACAACTCTTCCCCAAACAGCAGAGAAGGGTTTGCCTTTTACAAGCCACACAGGTAAAGGGATTAAGTGATAAAGAATAATTAAATTGACAGTCTAATTTAACACTTTACATTTTGCATGCTTTCACTGTATGCTCTTCAAGTTCTTAATAAAAGGTTTAATACACTTTACATGGCACTTAATACTGTGGAACTAAGCAGCTTTATAACTAAAGGTCTGAGACTTGCCCAACTGCTTAATATCCAGGCTGGCTCTGTTGGATGCTTCTTTTGCAACCTCATGTCTTCACACAGCAAAATACCTACACCCTGTCAGGTGCCTTGCTCTAGGGCCAAGCTAGCTGTTAACCTGCCCCACATTCTGGTACTGGCTCTCCCTATTTTTGAGACCTTTCTCCTATCACTCACTGCCTTCCAGCATCATTTTCGGCTGTGACATTTCAGCCCTTAGAGGTGTACCTTAACATCCAAATCCCACCAAGCATGGCACAGGGGAGCCTTCACCTTCAGCAGTCCCACCCTCCACTCCAAACCGCTCTTGCTGTCCCCAGGCAGGTGGTGTCTCCTGAAACCCTGGCAAATTTTCAGGTGTTATCTCAGAATAACTGACATTAATTGCTGCACTGGCCTTCGGACCAGCCCAGGGATGATCAGCAGCTGCTCTGAGTTGTCAGGAGCCAAGAGTGACAGTCTATGGATTAATGCCCCAGCCTGTCAGCATGGCATGTATTTGCTGTGTGCAGATGAGACATCTACTTTCTAAAAAGCAGGACTTGCCTTACAATAGACTTCTGCAGTGCCCAGAGCAGCTACTTTTTCTGCCACCGAATGTAAACAACCTACAGTCTGTACTACAGGAGTAAAATATTGTATACTAAGCCATTGAATTGATAGAGCTTCATATTCCTCTGTGGCAGATGTTACAAATATGCAGACAGACAGAGCCCTTATTGATCCAAATGGTTTGCAGAAACTCCATTTGAAAGCATATGTTTCTCTGCTTGACATTTTGACACGAATGACAAGACAAAGCTAGGAAAGCAAATGCACAAGAAGAAACTGTTCTTGTGTTGTAAAAGCGCATTCCCCCTGTCAAAGCGCTGGGTAAATGTTGCACAACTAATCACAGCCCAGAAAGATGTGTGAGCCAATCTACAGACAGAACAGGAGAGGAAATCACACAGCATGGACTTAAAACAGACATTCAAGGCCAGATACGATCTGCAGAGCCTGATAAAACCACTGCTTGTTCTCTCCAAGTGCCAGGACCAGTCTGACCCAAGTTTTCCCATTTAGCATCATACAAATTTTAGGAAACCTTTATGTAAATAATGACAGCAGCACCCAGCAACCTCCATGCACCACAATCCATATCCCAGTGTGCATTCATACTCCAATACAGTATTTTCCCCACTTTATTTCCAGGTCTCATGAACCTTTGTTGATGGGTAATTCCCACCTCACCTACACCATCAGCACTCCTCGCTAGAGATCTGCAGCCTCCCAGCTACTCGCCCTGCTCTCCAAGGTTGTCTCAAATTCCCCTTCCCCAGCAGCTCCCCCTCCCAGTGCTGCTCTGGGCTCCCTCTGCCCTCTGCTTCCACAGCAGCAGCAGGAGCTCCCTGGGAAGCTTGCAGCAAACGCCACCAAATGCCACTTCACATTCACTTTGCCACCATCTCCGGGTGCCCCCAGAGTGTACGCTGAGCTGTGGCTCTCCTGCCACGTTAGTGTTTGCTATACTACAAGCTGAAAGCTCTCATGACCAAAGCACCCTCACCAAACCCAGTTCTCACCATCATTCAAGCTGCCTTTAGAATCAAGTGAAACATCACAATATCCTCTCCTGCCCAGCTCTTAAATGGCAGCTGAAATACGGGAACTACCTACACCTGGCACTACTCAGGAGTTTCTTCCGGCATGTTATCTGCCCAGCAACAGAGCCAACACTGGAAAGCAGAACCCTGACAGACAGGCACAACCACAGCACACATGGAGACACTGGGGCAAGGGGCTGCAAACGACCAAGCTCACTCCTGTAAAATCCTTATTAATTCCCCCAAATGAAAAGAGGTCCACAACAGCAAATAAAGGTTTTTCAGCTACAGTCATCCCAGATTTATTTATGGGCAAGAACTCTGTCTCAGGGTGAAGCAGGAACTCCCAAAACTGATTTTATGCCCACTTCCCTGTGTGGCTGCGGGACTCTACAGCATACCACGAGCCCTGGGCACGATGAGCCAGGGTGCAGAACAGCGCCGCTACACGCTCAAGTTCTTCATATCTTTAACCTGCAAGTACACCCATTTCAGCAGACTAAAATGATACTTTCCACATAAGACAGGGAAACACTTCAGTGTCTGCTTAAATTTATTTGCAAATATGCATTTCAGCACTGTGGTGGGCTGGAATATTTTGCTTCTGGTAAGTAATTTGACAGGATGGATCCAATACAAATCATATGAAAAACCATATTAAACAGAAGTCAATTTTTTTCTGCTGATACATACAAAATCTACATAACTCTGGGATCTCTCTTCTTCGAAGTTCATTGTCGTGGTTGCATACTCTTTTGTTCTTTTAGCTGTAATTCTCACCTGCAGTGCTGAGCTCTACTTAACCACTTTGAAAATAATTCCACCAGAAAACAAATACATACATTTTACAAGACAGAAAGAAAATAAGAAAACTATTGAAATACAGAAATATCTTGAAGATATTTCCTTTAATTAGTGACTTTTAGAATCAGAGTCTAAAAGCAGAGTCTAAAAGTCTAATTACCTGCCACTGTTGTAAAGTGCCACATTCCATATCCCGTCCCACACAGCTTCAGTTATGATAATGCAGCAAAACAATAATAAAAAAAAAATCTTGGAAACAATAGTGGGCATATTGAGCTGTGATTTGTGGTTTCCACCTAAAAATGTTTCAGATGATACCCGCAGTATAGTCACATGAAGCATATCATTCAGAAATGAGATTCTGTCCAAGCCAGTCATCCAAGCACTCAAAACTTTGGCAAGATGTGCAGAAATATTTTTTTTGTTGTTCAAGTTTCATCCTGAGCTTACTAATTTCCTGTCTGTGTATATCTATGATTATGAACACTTACACCCACCCTATTTGATAGGCACCAAAACAGAAACTTGAACACCCTCAAAACTACAGAGCTTTATAATTGCAACAAGAGAACTAGTTACTGAAAGATAAAACATCTTCCAAAGAGTTTAAAAAAAAAAAAAAAAAGACAAAATAACTTTATCATGGTGGTGCTCTATTTCCATTACAACATGACATTAAGTTGCCAGCAACATTAATTGATTTCTAAGAAAGTTATCTAATATCAATTTACATGGTCATAAAAGAGTATCAGTTAAATATTTCCCTGTAAGTGTACCATTAAAAAACCCCCCAAACCTAAAAACCCCCTAATAAGGCTGACAGTAAAATTAAGAGGAAACAAAAGTCAGTGAAATCTGAAGCCTTACACGTTACTTACTTCTGATCTTGAATACTTTGCAAGCGTGAGGAAGCCACACTTCTGTTCTGCTTCCCTCTAATATGAATGTTGGAAAAACAGTGTCTTTGTCCACAGACACTGCTGAGCTTTGACTCTCCAGCGAACCCAGAGAAGTGGGAGGTCACGGGAAGCTGATTGAGGCTAATTTTTCCCAGCTGTGGACCTCAACAGCCATTGGGAGTGTCTCCCAGCAAACAGCCCACAGCTGGTTTGGGTGCAAATCACTGATTGAAGCTGATTGTCCCCAGCTGAGTGACAATCAAGCCAAAAAACAGGCATCACCAAAGAAATAGTTCCAGCTCTTAAATAATATAACAACTGTTTCTTGTAGAACAAATGCTGATTTTATTAGTTTCCTAAAAATTAAGGAAAATAATAATTAACTGAGGCAACTGCTTGTATGATGGAACTGAGGCTTCTCATACAAGTAATACAGCTTGGCTAAACATGACTTGCAACCACCCTTTTCTCCCTCCCCCTTAACCATTGTGTTTATTTTTACCTTTAATTTTGCTTCTCTTCAGAGTGTTCTTCTGACTTTCTCCTTGCTTTTCCCAGGATTGTCAAAGGATGTAGATTCTTGTAAAATTTTCCAACAGGCTCCCACCAAATGTGTTGTGTTTAGATTTATATCATTCTTTAGCTGCTCATAATGTAAGTTAAAGTCAGTAAAGCAAAATAAAAGAAAATAACAGGGTCTGAGCACTGTAGTTGCTGTACTGCCCCACTAACATGGTTTTCTCTGAATGCTCCACTTGTCACCAACTTAACAGCTTCAAGCCTATATTGGAGGAGAGCTACACCTAAATTTGAACAGATTTTAAGAAAATTTTTCTCTAAGCAATTTCAGCATACATGTAATCCATGTAACATGCTCAACATTTTAATAAATGTTCCTCTTTCTTGTTCCTTTTTGAGACTCTCAGAACATTTTCCTTTTCAGAGCTCTCACTGAGTACAAGTTGATGGGAAGCAGTGCTCTCAAGCCCGATATTAAGAGCCAAACCTTCACCTGCTGAAACTCAGTGTGCTTTACCCATTCACTGGAGGGATGCTGATTTACACAGGTGAGAACCCAGGTTTAAGTGTTTTATTCTATCAGCAGACTGAGAAAAAGTGAGTTGTTTTGCTGAGACTTCATCTACAGTGCAGCAATGGTTATCAAAGCAAGGCAGATATTGGGAATTTTACTTTGCAAGACAAGTATTGCACACATGTAGTTGTAACTCAGCATAAAAACGCTCTATCAAGTTTCAACTCTGAAATTAAAAAGCACAATTACTATTTTTTCCATTGCAATAGGAAAACATGACATACTAAGAAATAAGAGCAATGCATTCTTCAGATTGAAAGCAGATTGCCCATGGATTGCAAGCAAATAGAAGAAACTGAGTCACATTTTTTGTAAGAAAATAAAGTAATTTCTAAACTAATGGATCAATAGAACAAGACACACTACAAGTGCTGTGCCACAGATGTCACTTTTGTGAAAGTTCATAATCGAAAGAGCACAATAGAAGGATGGTACATCTCATGTACAATCACCTTTGCAATGTAAACATCCCAGAGGAGTTGGAATATTTGGAATCATACATTAGTCCCTTTTTTAAGTACAATCGGGGGAAGCTCCGTTTGAAAATCAAGGGCACAGTTTGGTCTTCAAAGTTTTTGGAAGTTTCTGTAGTTTTTCTATTTCAACTTGCCAGATATTAAAAGTGAGGGGTCAAATCTGCAGGTGGTGTAAATAAACACAGCTCTGTGAGGGCTTTCAGCTTATGCTCATTTACATCACACGGAAATTAGATTTCTCACTTCTGTGAGTAACTGCACATATATATATATATGTATATATATATATACACACACATACATGTGTGTGGTGAATATATATAATATAGAAAGTGAATGCTTTGATCTGTCAAAAGGAAGATACAAATATAAAACAGGAGACAAGATATGAAAATCATACATTCTCCATTTACTTTGAAAACTGAAAGTTATGGGGAAAGAAACATTGTTTATGTTCAAGAAGAACCTGGTGATTTGCTTAAATAATCTAAAACCAAACCACTGTCACATGAAAGATTTAACAGCTTCCTGTCAAGGTTGACAGGCTGAAGCTCTGATTTGCTAACTTTTATATAAACACATAGTTAGTGACAGGTCCATTGTAGATTCCTACCTTCACAGTATAGACCCTGATGCAGCAAAGCACTTAAGACAGTTAACTTAAAACAACTGAATAGTCCCAGTGAGTTTGGCAAGCTCACTCACCTGCTTAAAATTAGGCACATATTTCATTTGAGACATGCATTTTAACTCTATCATTAATCAGTGAAACACTTCAGCATGTGCATCAAGCAGCTGTTTTCTAGAGGGCTTACACACATACTTAAATACTTTTCTGAAAGAGAGCTGCATGGCTTGATTCTTCAAGATCCTGATCATTTATATGCAATCCTACAGAGCACTCAAACAGGCAAGTCACATTCTATTCATAAGTGAGATCTAACACTGCCTGTAAGTTAAACCACATTTCCAAACTTTACAGCATGTGGCAAGACTAAGCCAGGAGGAGAACACTGGATATGAAGAATGTTAAAGTTAATCCCCAAAATATGCTGTGTTCACAATTTAACCCACAAATCTTTACAGATTCCTGTGTATGCACAGTCACCTGGTGCAGCTATTTCTGCCATGACCAATTGGAGTATTCACCAAAGATTTTTTTTTTCCTGTGGCACATAGGTTTGTTAAGATAGCAATAAGAAAAAGTATGACAAAAAAGAAAGAAAAATGTCCCAAGTTTGTGTGGGCCAAGGCTTTAAGTAGGATAAATATAATCAGCTGACTAGAGCATTATTCATTTTTAATTAGTTTGAAGCAAATAGTGCAATTTGTGCCAAGCTGCAAAATCACACAAGGAACCAGCTTGACAACAGAGACAAATTAAATCCTGTAAGAGTATTCCTTCTGTAAGCTCACCATCAATATTTCTCATTTAAAAAGTAGTATGTTGAGTATGCTCTTCCATTTGGCTGGGGTTTATGTCACAATTTGACTTTTCCTCCCTACTGCTTAAACTAGAAATGTAAAAATTTGGGGACTTTAATCACCCCATAAATATACCTGTTGTGTAATTATGCAAATCAAATTAGGAGCAGTCAATGGAATGTTTATTTATCCAGAAACCTGACCCAGATTGCCTGCTGACTTTCTTGGGATGTGAATGCATTTTTACCTCTGTTTAAACAGAATTTTCTACCTTAATGTAGACAGTGATTTTGCTGCACCAGGTTCTATAACCTTTTCCAAATAGTAGTGTTCTAATAAAGTGAAGAAATCCAGCTAGGAAGGGAAATTAAAACCTAGTTTTAGGGGTACATTTGAGAAAGCACTAAATTATCCCCATTTTGAAAGAGTGATGGTCTTTTAAGAATAGGTGGGGGGCCAGGAATTCATTATATTTGGCATTCAAACTACTATTTGGGAAGGAAACAATGTGTTTTGTTTTGATTTTTTTTTCTGTAATATGAAATTGCACTGGTAATATTTGCAGAACAAGACATTAAATTTGCTTTATATGTTGCTCTATCTTTGTCCTCTGTTTCACAGACAACAGAAAAAAAGGTTTTTTACAGCCATTTCTACCACAATTATAGATATGGTTATTAAAATGTTTGTCTTTACAAAATCAATGGGAAAAGAAAGCAGAGCTGTGCTTATAGTCATGAGCTTAGCCTTGTCATTCAGGGATATGACTTCAACAGAGAGCATTGCATCCATTATGCAATAAATTCCTTGAAATCTTAAAGAAAGAGATGGCACCAGAGGGCACAGTGACTGAAGTGCCATTGTCTCCTGCTCTTACAGTTCTTCCTTGCCTCATTCCATTGGTTCCTCCCCATTTTAAGTTGAGTACACAAGAAACAAAAGAGAGCTGAACAGTTTTTCTTAAAAGATTTCCCCTTAACCTAAAACCTGTTGTTCGTCAAAGTGTTTATATATATATAATATATATGTCATAATATATATAATATATATTATATATATGTATAACAAGACATAGAAAGTTAAATAAAAAGAGCCACACAGCACAGCAGACACATAAAAACACAATCCGCTTATCCTGTGCTTAAACTTAGAAACTGTGGAAGTTTAATTCCTTGTTAGAAGGAAAACATTCTTTTTTTCTTCTGTTTATTATTTGTTCGATTTTAGTTATAATTCACCTTTAAAACATTTGTTACTGCTATACTAATACCAGCTGTTAAGTTCTCCCAGTGAATTGTCATCTTGACTATAAAATAGGGTTCTGGGAAAAGGAGAGATCTGTGCATGGTGGATTTGTCTAGCAAGAAACAGATGATTCTTTTGCTCTGAAAAAAACTAAACCTGTAAGGGAATAAGTGTTGAAATCCATGGAAAAAAGAAAAGTATGGCCCTCAGTCCCAGTAACAGGTCTTCTTTGGCACTTGAGAACGACCACAAGTAGTTTGCCTTTTTATTCATATAGAACAAAATTTACAAAGTCATTCATACATTTTTGTTTGTTTTTTGTTTTGTTTTTTACTTACTTTGAAAATTGGGAATATTCAAAATACACTTTTACCCCACTTCATTCTTTCATTATTTACAAGTATATACAAGAAAAATGTAAGAGTTCATTTTCTTTTTTGTTTGTTTTTCTTTTGTTGTTTTTTTGTTTGTTTGTTTTAAATTTTTGTATTAAAAAGCTCTGCTGGTTGTTTTATTGTTTGTTTTCATCATATGGATGTTCCATGCGAGGGCTCCATTGCTTCTGGAATGACTCCCCCCGGCACAGACTGGAATGACATTGGGATGGGGGTTTTCACGGGACTCTGCCGAAATAGTCCTCCATTTGGTGACCTGTGTTTGCACTGTATGGAGGGCATAGTGGCTGAGCTGCTCAGGGGCAGCGGCAGGTTGCTGCCAGAGGCAGCTGTGAGTGTCCTGCTGGCACCATGAGTTGTCTGTTCTGGTAAAAAGGTGGTGACAGACAGTTGCGTGTTCTGGTATTCGCGCACAGGCTCCAGGGTCTGGGCTGGCTGCATGCCACCGATCTCCAGGGCTGAGATTTCAATGGACGCTGGAGAGATTTGCTTGTGGGCTATGTCTTCATCAATCAAACTGTTCATGCGTCTGTGGACCTGCTCCAGATTCACTTCTTTGTCCTAGTGAGGAAGAAACCAGAACAATCAGTCCAAATGCAATCTCTGATCCTGTCTGGCCCCCCTTCAATTCTCATGTGTGACTGAAGTGGCTGATCACTCATTGCATTACTTTGATTTCACCTGTGCCAGTGCAAAACCTCAAGATCTGCCCAACATCTCCTATGCAAAACATGTTGAAGAAAAAACACCAGCTGTCTCAGTCTGCAGAAACCCCTGATGTTGTCAATCCCATCCTCCTTGGAGGTAAACAGGTGGCTGTGGTTCAGCTAACAGGATCTGGCACCACTGACCAGCACATCCCTCAAGCCCTTAGCTCTCCTTGCACAAGCCCAGAAAAGGCATATGGCAGACAAACAAGCAAGCTGGGACTCCAAATTCCAGTAGGCAGCTCACTACCTTGTAACCATGTGACAGTTCACCACTGTCTCTATATGCAGTGCATTTTCTAAAGAGCACATCAGTAAAACGTCAGTAAAAAAACCCCTGACTTCGGGGTAGTTGCTTCATGTGTCAGTCTACTGGCCACAGGTTGCACTGATGAAGAATTTCTCCCATCCCATTAGGAAGCCCTGGGTCACCCATGTGGCACAGAATATAGACCTACTGGAAGAGCACTGAGAGAAACCTGCTCTGGGAACCCTCAGGAGGGGTCCACACATTTGTGTTCTAAACAATTGTGTGATCAACGATAAGCTGTCTGTCACTTTGTCTGTGGTGGGAGCTTGGGAAAACAATGCTGGTCTTTAGAAAATACATCACCATCTCCTGAGAAGGTGTTGCCTATGGTTCCAGATTGCTCTTTTCAAAAGACTTTCGAGACCACTCACTCAACATGCTTTAGCTTCCGTGAGGAAATACAGAAAAAAAAAAGGTTGTCTTTAAAACACAAATCAGCAAAGACCTGCAATGGGCTATTTATCACCTCAGTGCAGCATTCAGGATGTTCAAATTGGAAAGCAACAAAACTGGCAGTGTAAAGTCAACCACCTGGGATGCTGTATGACTGAATTTTAACAGCTAGCATTGTATTGCCAATAAAAGGTATTGTATTATATCATTTCTCTACATTTCATAAAGCACAGCTATGATCTGCAATTGTAGTTATTTGATGGAAGTGTAACATACAGCAGAATAGCAGCAAAGCATCTATAAAAGCCCAACAACCCTGGAACTGGAGAAGTTCCCTGCTCTGACAGAAACGTGTAATTACATTAGGCAGCCAGTAAGACTCCAGTCTAGGAAGTAGGACTACCTGAAAATTTTGTGTTCCAGTAATCCCTGACTGCCCACTGTCAACATGTGCTTAAATGTTGGTTAAACCCAACACCAGCTGTCGTATTGATTCATACCAAAACTCAGGCTCTGGAAACACAGAAGTGTCTCTGCCACTCACTCCTCATGATCTTTTCCCACTGGTGTTTAGGTGGAAAAGAGAGAATTGCAGTATTATTCCAGTGGTATCTATGCAACTTTGCTTTCACCTGTAAATTGAAAAGTGAACTCCAAAGTCCTTGATTTCAATCAATGTCAGCTACCGATTCAATTCTAACCCTGGGATTTAACACCATTTCTACATTACTCAAGAACCATTGAATTTGCTGTTCCCTGCATGGATTTGGACATGAATTAGTGTTACATGATGCTAAGCCCAAACCTGTGTCCTTAGCTTAGACTAAATCCATATTGATTTCAATTGGAGCACAATTGCTCCACAATTACAGGGCTGAGCTGCATGTTACAACTTCTTTGCTAATCAGTTAAAAATTAATTCCTATTTAATTTACATCACAAATCCACCAAAATCCCAGTGAAGATGCCACAAACCCAGGGGATATAATTTTCCTCACCAATGAAACAAACTATTTTTTTAAGTCCTGCTTTTTCAGCCAAATACTCTAATCAGATAATTTTGAGTTAGAGAAAATCAATGAATAATAAATAAAAAAAATAAAATCTTTTGACATAAAGGGATCACACAAGACTTGTTTAGATAACCCATGCAGCTGCATTAAGTCCTTGCCAACAACCATACCTGGCCTGTCAGGCTCTTCATTCAATAAATTAGACAATGCACTAAGCTAGCCATAACACAGAGGCTCTTTCATGAACTCTGTAGCTGGGGATATTAAGGATTTGTGGTACAGTAGCAGAGGATTACATAGATTTAATTCAGAATTTCCTTTGTTTCTTCTTCTTGAAGTAAAATTGTGGGGCAAGTATGAGAAAAGTTCTTATATCATTCCTGAATGAGAGTAAGGGCTCAACCTCCATAGGTAAGTCCTTTTTGCAGAGATTTCCAGCTACTCATTGCTGAGTTTTCCTCACCTCTCTGCCAACAAAAGCTTACTGCAAAGTTCTGCTTGTCCACAAACCTCAGCTAACTCCCAGAAGCCCATTACATAATGCTTCTTTATGTACCCTGTACTATTTATTTACTAAATAATGTTGCTAGCTTTGATTTAGACTGCTAGGTTGGCATTCTAGTTATCTGGGATGCATATTCTTGTCAAGCACCTACTAGAAAACAAGGGGGAAAAAACCCCAAACAAACCCTCAGGTTAGAACTGAGTAAATTCTAGAACAAATTTTCCTAAATGAGATTTTGGAGAAATGCTTATGACTTATTTGCATTTGCCCAAGCTTTTGCCAAATACTAATGCCTTCTTCAGATAATTTCAAGGGAAAATACATGTCAACATTTTATTTGTATTTGATCTTTTTGATTTCAGGTACATCCTCAGTGCATTCCATCCTGCTTTGCTATGGAAACAAAAATAATGTGACTTGGATAAAGCCAAGCCAGAGGGACAGGTAAGGTTTCACTAATTGCAACATGTAGTCATTAACTGTTTGCAGAGTAAAAATAAATTTGTGAATGAAGCAGGCTCTTCATTTGAGAAATCTATGACCAAAGGGTCATAAAAAAAAAATCAAGGCATGAATTAATCCTGGCTATAAATTTAGCTTAGCCCTTTCAAGTTGTAAGCATGAAGAGGCACAGATGGGATGCTCTTAACAGACACCTCCCTGTCCAGAACACAGGGATTATTGAGGACCACCCCATTGAGAATGTTCGCCTCTGCTGGCCTACCCAGTCTCCTCTTCCACTGTGCACAGTCCTGTCCTGAGACAGCATTCCTCAGAAAATGGTGGGTTTGCAGTTGCTTATGTTTCACAAGGCAAACTCATGCTAAATATGCTAAAGTTTTCATAAAAAAAACCAACAACAACAAAAAAAACAACAAACCAAAAACCAGCAAAACAAAACCAACAATTCCTGCATACAGACATCCCATCCTATCTGCACCAGAACACTTCATGGAGTCATAGAGAAGCAAATGCTTGGGATGTTTTTAGGAGGTAGGGGTGAGGATTTCATTTGCCTACTTCTCATTCTTCAGCATTAAGGACAACTTTCTGGCCTTATTAAGATCAGAAAAAAACTTTTTAAAGGCTTTCAACAGCCAAGGAATTCACTTTATTCCTTCTTTTCATTGTCAAAATAAAATGTTTGTAAAGGTTATGGAAAACAACTTGTCTCTAAGGAATAATAAAACCACATTTTTAAAGGTTCTTCCCTTTGTCTTATTAGATGAAGAGCAGCTAAATAACTAAATGTCAAGCTTTGTATGACACTATCTTAATGTTGAATGAATTATTTTTCAAATACTTTAAAAAAACCCTAAGGTAAAAGTCAGAAATCCTTGAAAAGATTAGTTTGTCATTGCATACCATAAAACTGCTTTGAATACCAAGATTTCCAGAAGTGAAGGTTTTTGGGTAGCTTTATGTGACAAGTCACCCTTTCAGAATTTGTAAATTCTGTAAACCAAATCTTTCTTTCCTTTATTACTCTTCTGGAAAATTCAGTAACAAAGGATATGCTACTGAAAACTAACAAGCTAAATGGAAAAAGGATTAAATGGCAACAAAGCCAGAAAAAAAAAAATCCTTAAAATTATGATGTTTTGGTCCCTTATCAGCTTAGTGTTTTTTGTTTTATTTTTTATTCTCTAATTCTCCTCAAATATGGGTAATTTTAAATAATTTTTAAGAACTTAGGTTGCTCTGGTTTTTTGTTTTGTTTTGTTTTTTAAATTCCCTGAGGCTTTGTCACGTTCATTCTGAAATGGCAATGTAGCATTGCAAAAGATTTTCAAGCTTTCTGATGCTGTAATGGTTTTCTATTTTTGTATTATTCTATAATACAATCAATGAATTAAAATTAATAAATTACTACAAATTAAAACATCGAAGGCTGGAGCTGGGGAATGGCAGAGGCTCAAGACCCGGCAGCCAGATGAAAACCAGTCTCTGGTGAGGCAGTTTGGTAGCACAGAGCCCTCCCTTACCCAAGGAGAGCCCCTCGAGGCAGCCCTACTGCCACTCTTCACAAAACCTTCTGGCTTCAGCTCCACTGAGACTCAGTGAGGGTTCTTCAAGAGCTGAATGAATGAGTTTCAAACTTAACACCTCAGTGTCTGGGACAGACATGTCACCAAAGGTTGCGTCTCTTTTTTGCACTTAATATACAAAAATTAGTTAATATAAACATGTCACATCTCAGATGTTTCATGCCAATTCAAGTTCACTTTTCATCTATGGCTACATTGGATAAATGTATATGTTTGTGTTGCCAGCAGATAAAATATTTTTCCTTTGCTAGCTTCATAATTCTATTTTCAATATTAATGTTGTACTCCAAATAGATCAGTTGAAGAAATTAATCAGTGAAGGGAATAAACGTGTAAGGAAAATGAATTATACACACAGGCTTATCCTCTGCAGGCTTAAGGAAAACAGCTAACCAAACATTGCTCCTGGTCAGGAAATTATCTTATTCATAAATACCAATTGAAATGTCATTCTTCCCCAATGAGTTTGAGTTCTGGAAGGGTGATTGAAGGGCATGTTCCTGATACGTTCCAAGCACTTGATGGTGAGTGACAGGTTCAATGGCCTATGACTGACAGCAGGAACACACCCTGGCAACTGTTGGAGTGGATTTGAATGATGCACACCAGAATTATCAGGGTATGACTAAACCTGCATGACCACACCTGCAAGAAACTACAACTCCCTTTCAGGACCAACTAAGTATGGCCTTATCACGCAGGGACAAATTATGACAAGATATAAATGCAGACAGGATGATTTACAGACTAATCAATTTTTTTTTCTAGCTTATTTTCTGTGACTTTGACAGTGGGTTCTAATAAAAGCCCATGGACACTCATATTGAAAGAATATGAAACTACTCTAGAAGTTAGGAGTCAGTTAACATGATCAAATTCAAGAGGCATCTCACTGAGGGTTGGAAAGGAGCTACTGGCTGCTGTTTTCCAGAAATTGCCTACATCACTCTAAACACAATTAATTAAAAGGTAATACTGCTCAGCTGGCAGGCTTGCAATGCTTGGGATTTTCCAAAGCAAAGATGTTTTGACAAAAATATTTTTATTAAAGACACCTTTGTGGCCTCTTGTTCCTACTTGTGATTTCACTGAGCTTATAGCACAGTTCAAGAAAAGCCAGTTGAAGACACAAAAACAGCACAAGCTGATGAAGCAGTTCCAGTAAGGCAAAAAAGGAAGACAATTGCCCCCCTAAAAAAGGTTGAATATCTGTAGAAATTTGATTTAAAACTATGACAAAACTAAGTTGCATCTGCATCCCACACATGCAAATAAAAGCACATGAGATTAGAGAAGAAAAGACTGATGGCTCTTATCCTAAAAGGACTAGAATTTCAGAAATGCAGCCAATAGGAGCAGGCAGGCTCATACTGGGAGGGACTATCATGAGTGTGTCAATACCTCTCAGTCAGGTGCTGATAACTGTGACAAGAATTAAAAGCTTGTTAATGAAGTTCTTAATAAGCCTCAGGAGATATGCAGAAAATAATGCTTTAAAAGTAATATAGTCTTAATCATCAATTATGGCACATTTCTAACTGGTTGGTTTGTTTGTTTGTGTCTTGGGTGACAATATGAAAGATTGTCTTGGTGAAAGAATGACGCCATTCCAATGTATAATTCCAAAATTAGGTTTTCATTCTATGAAAGAACTACTTAAAAATAAGGTAATTTTGTGATTAGGACTGAGGTTCAAAATTTGAGCCAAATCTCAGCCTCAGACAGACATTTCCTCTTCTAACTTTGACCAAGATACATGCCAGTCTCTCTCCCATCCATATGAAAGTCCTCTTGGCTCATACATGTATGTTTAAAAATACAGGTATCAGAGGTATCAGACATAGGTGACGGAGGGCATATTCTGAGGCACTTCCATGCATAGATAGATATATCACATAATTGAAAATAAAAGAAGAGAAATAAAACTGAAACAGTGAAGTTTCCATGTTCAGGTACACACAGGCTATTCTTTTCTTAGCCCAGCATTAAAAGCCACAGCTCCACCCAGCTACCAGCTCCTGTCCATGGGGTTCCAACCATCATGGACTCAAACATTTAGCTTGTTAAGGAGAAATAAAGCAGCAGCAGCTCTCCATATGTACATTTGTTTCAGATTATTCTGGAATCCTGTATTCACCCAGGGTCATTATCATTACTTTCAGCTACAGCTACTGCATATGCAAAGCTGTAATTTTAATTTATTCCAGGAGGCTCTGACAGACTGGCAAAACCAGGCATAATTGGCTTGCTCAGGAAGAAAAAGCAGTGATGATATATGTAATAGACGTGCTGCAAAACAATGACAACACAGTATGGTGTTATATTAATACAAATAACCCCTTTTTAATATGACTCAGTTTGCCACACTCATTATTCTAGAGATTCTGCAGTCGACAATGCAGTGAAATGCAGACAGACTTGTAAACAGATGCAGCAATGATGTATGTTTGCTGTCATTAATTTTACACAGGCAACTGACCTAGTCAAATAGCACTTAATGTTACATAAAATTCACTGAGTGGTTTCTCAGGGTACTCTGCTAGACACCAGTTTGACCATAACAGTATCCTATCAGAAATATGCAGACACACCTTGTCTACTTAAAAAATGCTTTTATAAATAGGCCCAATCGTGCAATCAAGCTTCTGCTTTTCTAAGTGGAAACTATACTATGTATTTTAATTAGCAATTAAGTAAGTTATCATCCATAAGACAGATGTTAGAAGAATGCACTGAGACTGACATCAGTTGAGGTCCAGTTGGCCGTTATCTAATTGAAAGAATAAAAGAAATGAAAGTTTTGCACTGTATTAATTACATTCAATGTGTAATCATCTTCAAAGAAACGAAACTTCATAAAAATTATGTACGAGAGGCCACCTTATTCACTAGGTGATGCTCTCCTCCACCAGAGAGCAGAAATTCCTTTATGAAGAGACAGTAATATTCTTTTCCCTTCTAAGTAAACCTGAAAAAAAAGTGAGAAATAATAGAATACTGCAAAGATGATGTTAATGTGATAGCAAAATGTTACAAATACATTGCCAAAGTTTATTCCCACTAACACACAGTCAGAAAGTCAGTGAAACTAAGACATTACCAAAAGCCTACAGACCAGTGACTTGCTATAGAATTGCTGCAAGTAGCAAGGACATTCCTGAAGTAGTTCATATCTTTCCACACTGTCCTTGCACTCTTTTCCAGGTTGGGTTTATCTAACTTGAAATCACAGCTAACCAGGGATTAACTCTTAAGGCAGCTGTAACTGTCCCATGGTTCCTGCCTGAAGCCTTGTCCAGAAGTGCACTGGACAGTGAGCATCCCAGCCAGCCACTGGAGTTACAATCCTCACCAACTTAAACCAGCTAAACCTCTCTCTCTGTTTTCCTTGTCCTCTTCAAGTGCATGTCCAGGCCATGGCACTATGAGAATCGATGTGCAGGACACAGTACTAATGGGAGAACATCACACATGAGTGGGAGCAGGCAGCCCCACAGTCTCCTGTAGTGATCTGCTCCCACATTCATCACAAGCCATTACCAAAGTGCAATCACAGAGAAACACTGCCTAGTCCTCACAGATCACAGCAGACTCAAACCTGTAAGGTAAGAGGCTGTGAAAGTCTTTTCATTTGTTACTCAATACAAAAGGACATTCAGCCTCAGACTGAGATATTCTGCTTTAAAATCCTTACCAATCTTGGTTCACAAGCTGGTAACTCAGCTACAAAGAAAATGAGTGGCTGGTGCACATTATACAGATGTTTCCACAGTTTTCATGAGGTTAAAAATAAACAGGACAGTAAAAGAATGCGAAGAAACATTTTTCAACACAAGCAGCAAAATGCAGGACAGAATGAGTGCTGGTGGATGAGCATGCCCAGGTCTCTGCAAAGGAACTCTTAGGAGAAAGGAGAACTTGCAACCAGAGAAACCTTTACTGTGCACACACCATACATATTGTAGTTACAGGCATTTCCAAAAACACAAAGGTTAGGTTCAAGGGGAGTTCCAGAGAGAGGTGAAGATGAGGAGAAGGTTAACAGGGATTCATCTGTGCAGGCATTTTTAACAAGAAACCAAGTATCTGTATGTTTATTATAAATTCTCACCATGCTTCTGAGGCCCAGCCTCACATCATTTGCCATCTCCAGATGGAACAGGAAAAGAAGACGTGGGGAGGAAAAAAATTATCGAGATAGTGAGGCTAATAAGGTAATTAATATTTCACTCTTTTCAGCAAATATATACTTCATATTTCTTATACTTCTGGTCTGAAATAGCATTTGCAACAAAAGAGGATGGCCCTCAAGAGAGTGGTGTTTTCAGAATTTGACTACATCTAAAATTACCCTGTGTGGTGACAGATTACTCTTTTATAAAGTAAAAATTCAATTCATGAAGGTTCTGTTCTAAAATTCACTAAAAATTAATGGATTCTTTACATTGCTTTACACAGCTTTTTAATCCTAAATTATTATCTAGTCCATAAGGGATGTAATTTTTCACTCTAGTGAGCCCAAAGCAATGCCACCCCTTAACAGCCTGATTTCCTCTACTGGAGCATCAGGCATGACAGATTGCTGTACACCCTCCTTCTTCATCATTCCAGTCTAGTCAAATCCAAATCTCAAAAGTTCCCATTTTTTTTCTTATTATGCCAGGAGTAGAAGAGAGAGTTGGCACAGGAGACAAAGAATTGCTTCTACAACCTGTTTGATGGCCAGTGATTGTCGCCTTACAAAGCCTCTCCTCTTCACTACAGCAATGTGAAAACCTTACAAAACTCTTACTCCTGACAATTAGCCACAATTTTTTCAATTAAAAACTGAATTTTGAAAAGGTTTCTGCACCCTCATTCAGGGCTATATTTTGGAAACTGCCCAAGTTTCTATTTTAAAAGAAGAAAAGACATGATCTGCCAAACCATTAAAATACTTAATATAATAAAAATCTGGACATCAGTTTCCAAAAAGAAAAGTCTTGCATATTGAATAATTCTGAGGAAACAGTACTTGTTATGTTGAGTGAGTTTGAGTAGCTCTTTTCTACATCTGGGCTTATAAATATGATTCTGAATTGATGGAAAATCATAACCAAAGCATGGATTATTTTTTTTTAAATTACATATTTTTTACAGTATTGGTAACTGTGATAATTAATATTTTGCTAATATTGACCGAAGGCTATCCCAGGTACTACAAAATTATTTAAATTCAATAGATAAATAGATTTATAAATTGCATGTTAGTATTATTGCATAATAAGGTCAATCTTCAGCAAACAACTTCAATGCACATGTAACTTTCAGTTTCTCCTTTATACATGTTGTTTTCAAAGCAATTAAAGTTTAATCCTACATCACTGAAAGGAATGGAAGTGTTTTGGTGATCTGGGTGAGATCAGGATACAACTCTTACTTAATTTTATGTACATGTTTAAATACTTAGTCAGATCAACACTTAAGGCATTTTACAAACCACAAAAAATATAAAAGAAATTTGAGAAAATGCCACATTTTATGTTTTTTTATTTTAAACTTTTACTGATTTTGTTATTTTACACCCCCTTCAAAACGTTAACTTTAAAATAGTGCTGTAGGCTGAGATAACACATACAAAAATTAGCTCTGTAAACATTATGTGAAGAGTCTAAAAGAATCTCATACATTAAGGCTCCAATTCAGTCAAACACATAAGCTCATGCAGCACATGAGTAGCCTCAAAAGTTCTCTGGGATAGGCAATGTAATGAAAATTAAGCAAGTACTTACACTGAAACTTTAAACAGGTTATTTCTTTTAGATTTCCCTGCATGGCAACATTCATTTTTTAAGCTTATTTCTGTTGAATATTTCCACCCCCTCCCCCATGCCAAGTAAATCCAGATTATATCCCTAAGAATCCCATTGATAGGGTTTTCTTACATGACAGAGAAAAATTAAACCAAACACAAAAATCCTTTCCTTGCAGTTAGGGAAATATGCTGGTACCAAACTGAATGGCTTCAACACTGCTTTGGGTAGCAGTGTCATAAATCACGGGGCTGACATGTCACTTTTAAATCCATTACAACCTTGACTGAAATCCATGGTGATCAATAGAAAGAGCTGACTGATTTCATTGGATTCTGGATGTGCACACTGCCTGTGACCAGATATTAGAGAGTATCTGCTTCACTACTAGGCTCCTTCAAGGAGAAAAATCTTGTTTCTTCACTCATGGAAAAAGCCAACACACAGTTAGTTAAGATGCCCTTTCAGCTATTATCAGTTTCTGTGCAAGGCAATTTATATGTTACATATTCCTCTTTTTTTTCTTTTTTTTTTCTTTAACTGATTCTTCCAGTTTATACTTTATCATCAAACAACATTAAACTTTGCATTCTGGGATGACTGATTCCTAACACCGCTTTGCTGATTTAAAAATGCTAGTTAAATGAAGTTTCTCAGCTTATATATTCAAAGCTAGTTTGAAACTGAATTTCTAGATGGCATTAAAATGCATTATTTTGCCAGGGTTTGCATGATTTATTTTCCCCCAAAAACTTTATTTATTCTTAGAAAAGTAGAATACAATACAGTGGTACAAACAAATGATAATTTATATGCAACTGAGCAAAAAATGTACAAAGATTTCAGACATGTCATTAAAATACAGAAAAAAATAACTTAAAAACAAGATAAAATATAGAGAACATGCAATGAAGGGAAAATAAAATATCAGTTTGATGATCTCATGTTTCCTTTCACTTTCAAAAGGAACCATCCTGGAGGGAATCAAATTGTCAGATAAAAAGATAACACCACAAAGGAGAGAAGGTAAATGAAGTGACAAAGAAAAAGACGAGGAAAGTGAAAATAATGGTGAAAGCAAGAGACTCTTTAATAATCAAAAACAATGCTGCTGACACCATGCTGAAGGTATAGAAGCCTCAGTTGCCATGGAATAGTATCTAGTTGGAGAACTTAAGTGAGATGAATACAGTGCAAACCACAATTCTTAGCAGTGACAACTTTTGATCCATTGGACTCGTGTCTGCCAGCTCATATTTCCATTTCTAAGGTACACTGGGTTTCAGGCTCTTCTAATACTAGAGGAGAGTCTTAGTGGGTAACCTTCATGACTCCTAAAGCTACAAGTATGGATTTTTGAGGTAGGCTGGAATTTGCACATCACTGGATGTGGAAATAAAGGGACTTAAGGCAGATCACACAAGGCTGCCCTGGCCAGAGATAAAGGTTTTCTTTCTTTCATCCTGCAAACTGCCAAGGTATTTGTGATAATTTTTAGAGTAATTTTGCTACCTCCCACTATCTTACAGAGCTCGCAGAGTCTAGGCTTTTTGAGATTTAAAGCTGGGAGTAGCTGGAAACAGGAATTATAAGATGCTGTTACTACTGCACGAGTGGGTTCCCACTCTGAACAGTATCTGAATTGCTGTCCTCTTATAATAATTTAAAAATAAAAACTAAGAACAGAAAAGTGAAAAGAGTCTATTGAATAAAATGACTTTGAAGAAGCATGAGAATGTCAAGAAATTGAAAAATAAGTTGTGAGGACTGTGATTGTTAGTAAATTATAAATATGACACAAGTTATGAGACAATGACTAGTAGCAACTCGAGAGGTGGAAAACTATGCTATTCCTTAACCAATAAACCCCCCCAATCTTCTTGCACTACAGAATCACAAACTGCATATAGTTTCTGAAAAACTTACATTGCTAGGAATAGCACAGCTAGTTTGGAAAAAGTAGATTTATTATATGAATTCTCTGAGCAAAAAAAGAAACAAACCAGGAATTTCTTGAGGCCATTCTAACACTGTCTTTCAAGAGCTATGTTAACTATAAGTGAATAAATACCACCTTTTATGAGAGATGCAGTAAATACTGGTTCCCCCCAAACCACAAAATCCTGAATAAGTGATTAATTTTGTTTAACATGGGGCTGCCTGTTAATCTCTTTCTAGTGAATACACCTCATGCACAGTGAACAATATAAGAATTCAACTTTCTTTCCAGGAATAGGAAGGTATTTTATCTCTGCTTTAAGTTTCCCCTGTTTGTGGATGAACTAGGAATGCTTTCTTAATAGTTCTGGAGATCTCAGAAGTCATAATCTTCAAGAAGAATAGTACTTCACACAAGGACATATCTGATAAAGCACAGAGGGTGCTGGGGACTCACTGCAGTAGCAGCTACACTGGATCATAATGACAATGGAGATGTGAAAACTGTCTTTCATTCTGTCAAATGGAATAAAAGATACCAACAAGCTGATGATGTGGCAAAGCCCTTGGCAGTTAAATGATCCAAATTACATTATGGCTTACAGATATTGTGAAATAAACGCATAGGACTCATTCAAAAAGATATAGAAATCCTGAGATGATTATTAAAAGCTCAACATTTATATGGTACTAGGTCTTAATAACTTTATCTGATTGCTCAGTTATTTAAAAGGGACACAGAGTGACTGAACAGAGATTCCAGAATAAATATTAATTTTTTTACAACTCTCCAGTTTTCTGAAGCTTCTCAGAGTCAGAGGATTAAGTATTAGTATTGCTGGCTGAGTAGCAGCTGTACATTCAACTTTTTAACACAGAGAGACAGATGTACGAGCTGGCTAAATTTCACTGTAGGTATAGGATGGCTGTGTATTAAAAATTAGCAGGGGGTGATTATAGATTCCAGAAAATCTGTTTTGAAAAAGATGATCAAATGTAAATTATTCTGAATTAGAAATTAATAAGGGCATTTTAACCCTACCAGCTATCTTTTCAACTCTGAAATTACAAACTTGAGCCCTTATAGAAGATGTGGCATGGTGTTGCAGCTATACATTTTTTCCCTGATATTGGAACTAATCTTTCTTTTGTTAATCTGATCAGATAAGGATTAAATGAAGAATTAATAGGGATAATATTAAGATTTGTAAAGCAGAAATCATTAGAAATATTTTTACAAATTTGTTTGAAATAGAATAAAAATGTCTTGTATCAATATCCTGGAAAATAAGACCACTTTTCTAGCAAGAAATTTCACTATTCTCTGGATGATACAATTGTGAATCAATGACAATCGTGTCTTTGGAAAAATAAGGGAAATTTATCTTTCCCTGGATGTTTATCTTAATGAATTGACTTTATGGGTAGAAGCAATACTATGTTTTTCTTAATTTTGTGGGTCAGAGTTTCTTCACATGTGATAATGTAAAAAAAAATATTCCAACTGGAAGCAGTCTTCACCTTACATAAGTCTTCCTATAAAGTCTCTACAAAAGTAAATCAGGTTAATGTCAAAGTCCAAGTTCTGTTGTCAGGTTTGAAAAGACAGGCTTCCTGTTCCACACGGGCACACAGTTAACACTACATTGTTCACACTCTCTGTAATTAAGAGCTGTGATTTACACCATGCAGACATCTGAGTCCTTGAACATTAATGTATTGTCTCAGGCTAACCTTCATAAAATCCTAAGGAATACAAAGTGGAAACTGGCAAACCCCAATACCTTAATGTCACCTGAAAACATTTCTCCAATGCTAATGAAGGCTGTGCACATTCTTCTAACCCTGGACTTCACAGACCCTCAACATACAAAATAAGAGCCTCTAAAAAAATGCTTTCTCTTACACTCCAGCAAGCTGCACACCATCCAACCCTGTCATAAATCTGCTATAGCAGTTGTATATCCATCTTCTCAACATCTCTCTTTTTTTTCCTTTGAGTTGGCAATTGTTGACATGATACAGCATACTGAGTGGGCTATGCCAAACAGAGAATGTAACACAAGAGCTCTGCGAGTCATGACAACTCCTCATTCAGCTCTGATTCCACTATAATTTTGTACAAAGGATTTATAAAGCTCCTAACAGGCTAAGGGTCACAGAAGCCAAATGTTGCCACCTTCTCCTTTGCCTCATAGGTGACACGAAAGTCTAATCATAGAATCAGCCTCTTCTGTGACCCTTCACAAGCTCTGCACTTCACAAAGCAAATGGTTGGGAGAAAACCTGATTCCCACAATTTCTAAGTGATATCACAACACTCATGTTTTGCCAAAGCCTTTCCAAAAGCAAAAGAAAATTGGCAGCATGACTTGAGTTTGCAGTTGTTACTGAACTAATGACTTGGCTGGAGTACCAAATGCAGCTAAGAGGTGGATTTTAATGTTCTGTGCATGCTACAAGTGTGGCAGCTCTGTCACTATGCCTCTTGCTGTAAAAATGCCAGAAATACACAGTGGTTAAAATGAGATATTCTGGACATGCTCTTCCTGGAGATCAAATCCTCCTTTTGCTTTTGGTCCCCTACACCATGCTCAGCCACTTCTTCTGGCTTAAGCAGAGGAGTACCCAGACTCCACACTCCCCTCAGCCCTGGATCCTGTTCTTCCCAAAGTTTTGAAACTTAGTTCTTCTAAACATGTCAAAAACCTTCAATGCATATACACCATCTCTTCTGAAACTTAGTTTCCTCTCTTAATTGTAGTAACCATCAGCAATTTCATTTCAACACCTCCTCACTGGTAGCACATAAATAAAATATCTCTGACTCTTAATCTACCAGGAAATATCTGCTACGTTTGTTTGCTAATTTAGTTGAGTGGATGTTGTGGTCACTGAGACCAGAAGCCCCAGACCCAGGTCTGCAGTGGGATCAGAGCTTAGACTGCAACAGCAGTGTGGCTGTCTTACACCTCGGCAGAGGGTCCCTAAGGATCCAAAGGCACCTCTAGCTGCTTGCCTTTCATTGCCCCCAGCTGCTCCTTTCAGGGACCTCTCATTCCACCCCATCCTGACTGCCTGGCACACCTTCCATGTGTCTTCCTCCTGTCCGGCTCAGCTCAGCCCCGTGCCCTGTCACTGGGAACATGCACTTTCTCATTCAACCTTAACACATACGTGTGCCAGGGCTCCCACTGACTCTGTTCCCTCTCTTTCAGTAGCACCCACATCACTGATCTTTCCAGAACATATCCATGCACTGTCCCTGGGTTTAATTTGCCTCCTTAACCCAGCCTAGTTGTGCTCCAAGGGGAGACCCAGCCCCACACACAGTGATCTTCCCAAGCACAGCTGTACCATGTGGGTAACAGCAGACTTTAAAACACAGAAGCTTAAAAGTAAGCTATTGTTTGTCCCATAAACTGCAAAAGAGCAGTACGGATGCACAAAACAACCCTGATCAAGAGTGTACTGGAGGGAAAAGGAAGGAGGAGAAGGATGAGAAAGGGAGAAAAGATTGGATGGGATAGGCACGGATACGTAGTACTCCTTCCTACAGTTACAAAAACAGAAATGAAGGGGACAGGAAAAAAGAATATATTTAAACTTGGGAAAACAGATTCTTTTTCAGCAATGGAAAATGAGTACTTGCAATGAAAGAGTGAATTATTTCACCTTAGCTATATGAAACTGCCATTGAGTCATATTCTCATCTCACTCTACAAAGATACACAAAGGTGAGTCCCTGAGCGTAGGGAGGGAAACTCACTACATAATCTGGCCAGATGAATGCTGTGCACACATAACATGAGGACACTTCAGACAACACCCCTGCCCCTTGCCCTGCCAAGCTTTCATGGTGGGCAGTGAACCACCCACCACTGGGCTTTAGGCCTTGGCAATGCTGAGGTGGGGGGACCTTTGGGGTTACAGCAGGAATGACTTCTACAAGGCAACAGGGCAAAATCATAGGATTATAGAACAGTTTGGGTTGGAAGGGACCTTGAGGATCCTCTGGTTCTAACCCCTCTGCCATGGGAGGGGATGCCGTCCACTAGACCAGGTTGCCAATTTACCAAAATTGCTTATGGGTGATAGCTATGCCCATTAGTCTAGTACTACTGCAACTAGAGAAACATAGATTGGAATTGATGGGTTACGTACTATTTTCCAGCTGTAGTGCAGCTCACTACTATTATTTGCTTGTAACAAACATCTGTTCCAAGATGAAAGCACCTACAAATGCCTCAGTGTCTCCAAAATTACAAGAGGTTAGTTTGTTAAACATTTAATCTATGCAAACAAATAAAGGCTTCATGCAAGACAAATCTGAGTATGGACTGAGTATTCTATCATAGCATTGCTAACTATTACTACTGTGCATGGAAACTTCAAAACCAAGAAATTCTCAGATGTATTTTTCTAGGCAAAACAAGTTAAATGAAGGTCAGTTCTGTCAGAGGCTACTACTTTTAGAAATAAAACTGACTTCAAAAGAAAGGAATCATTTAAATAGTGTCATAACAATATGGCATATTCAATTATTAACCAGCTGGTTTATTTTTAATTGCTCATGTACCTCTTCAGACTCAGCCTAGGTCAGCCATGAAGGAAAGCAGCTACCAGATGGCTGGCAGCTGCACAGCCTGTGCAGGACAGACGTGGTTCTCACAGCCAGTGGGTGGGGGCTCAGATCAGAGGAAACATTACCAGAGATGGCACAACTGGGTGCCCGTGACTGGCCTCCCCATCACTCACAGCAGAGTGGTCGAGGGCGTGATTCTGAACTACTCTCTTACCCCTAAAGGTGGTCTCTCCAGGTCAGGGTTGAGGCACATTGGTGGGGCAATGAGGGGAAGTTTGCACTGCTGCTGCCCATGCTGTATCTGCTCTATAAATAAATAGAGGACTTTAGTCTCCAGGGCTGTCAGTTTGGCACCTTCCATGTGCACAAAAGACATGTTTGTTTTTTTATTTGCTTAGAAACAACCACCCAAAAAGTTATATGCAAAGCTTAGTATGGCAAATCAAAATAAACCAAATTTATTGCATGAGAGCACCTAAAATCCCACAACTTTCACTTGCTCTCTCTTTCTTTTGTGTTTTCTACTTTTAATTGTGATAAGAATAAAAGTTATGGACCTCTTTCGGTGTTTCTTGATGACAACGGTTGCTGTTCCACCACAACTCCAATGCTGCCACCAAGCAAGCAAGAAGAAGGCCTATTGCTAAAATGCAGAAAACGCCTGCAAAACTGTGAAGCTTGAGTGCCTTCCCATCTGTCTGTGCATTGGTATGGCTATTCAGGTCACAACGTCCCATCCGTGGCCACCATTTCTGTTTAAGAACATCCAAATCTCCACTTTCTTGCAACTCTAGGATCCTGCAGAAATTTCAAAAGACAAGTATTATTTTCAATGATACTTTTTCACAGATTGTGGTGTTTTACTTATGCTGCACAACTCTTAAATCTATCACCCCACAGTTCAAAACTCCCACATACACACCCCACACTGTTTTATTTCTCATCTGACACTCTGCTATACCAAGATTTCTTTCTACTCACAGCAGCAGGTAAACTCCACCGGGTAACTTCAGATAAAAAGAGACTGTCAAAAATTCCACTGCAATGTAAACAGCATTTCCAAGGGAAATCACCAGTTAGTCATGCCTGGTCTGGCTACATTCAGCAGCAACAGCTGGTCCCACTAGTGAAATGCTCAACCCACTCTACTGCTGCTCTCCCACAATAATTTCAAAACCATATGAGGCTAAACATGCTACTGTTTGTGCACCACTTAATACAAATATGTTTAAGCAGCGACCAACTCATTTACTTCAGCAAATGTAGTTTATTCAAAAGGATTTTACTTCAGTGCTGTTATTAATGCCTGAATTACTGTGTTAACAGTTGCTAATTAATCATTGTTTTGTCTCTTGTGAAGTGTCCCTTCTCTGCATGAATGATTCATTTTAGATTTGGTTTGATAGCTGTTTTAGCTGTTTACTAACAATCTGTTCTCTTGAGACAGCTTTGTCTCTAGTTATGCAGCTGGAGTTTTGCTCCTTTATATAGAGAAGGAGCAAGATGAGGAAATCTTGCTTCAGTGCCCTGCTTGGAGTGGGGCACCAGCTCACCTTCTGCTAAGGCCACACATGCCTGCACAACTGCATGTCTTCATTTCAGTGTACACATTCACATGAAAAGCATATTCCTAGCTGATAGCTCAGAGATCACTAAATGACATAGCTTTATACTCTCCTCATCTTGGCAGTCTCATGTAAGACTTGGCAATTCTTGTCTCTCTGTGCCATTGTGAGTCTTTGACCTGTCTCTCCATCCTAAAGGATAAGCCAGGGCGTTACTACCTGCTTACTGCAGGGAGCAACACATTGCTTCAGTCTGCAAAACGTAGCATGAAACCAAGATCTCTCTTCAAGCTCTCCTCAATCTCACACAAAGCTCTGAGGACACCAGTCCTTTGTGCCAGAGGGAGTGCTACTTAAAGGTGTGAGGCCACACATGACCTCTGGTCCCTTCCTCCCAAACCACATGGAGCAGAAGTAGCAGCTTTGTTGGAGCCTGAACTCATTACCTCTCTGCTGTTGTGTATTCGTTGTCTATTATCAATTAAATGCCAAAATTATCGTGAACCACAAATGGTTGCTGGCTGTAGAGAAGAATCCTATAAAATGAGCTTTCAGTTTACCTCTGGGAGAAAAGATCCCTGTAGGGACTTCCATGCTGGAGTGCTATCCCGTATCCTTTGCTGCTGATGCTGTTTCCAATGACTGTCACAGAGCATTCATCATCTGTCAGCGCAGCGTATTCCACCACTGTCACATCCCACAGGAAAGCATAATTTCCTTTCTTTGCCTGTAAATACAGCACAAACACAACATAATCTAAACTAAAATGCATTTCAAGGTAAGACAAAACCCAAGCCAACAAAAAAATCCAGATCTTGTAATTATTCTTTGGTGGTATCTCATTAGGTCACAGTTTATCTGTAGACCTCCATCTCTGGTTAGGGATTGAATAAAACAAAAAACCCCCAAAACAAAACTAAAGTTTGTTAAAATAATCATTGGTTTCCTAATACATTTAAGCAGTAATTTTTCAAGTCTCTAGTGGACAACAGATGGGCTGGAACATCCAAGGTAAATACACGACCAGTCATGAATGTAGACTTATTTTTTTAAAAGAAACTTTGAGTGATTTCAGATCTTTCTTTAGAATCACAGAATGAACTGGGTTGGAAGAGACCTCTGAGATCATCAATTCCAACCCTTGATCCAACTCCACTGTGATTACTAGATCATGGCAGATCTTTAGGTCAGATCGCTGCAAACCAGGGAACTATAATAGGAGTTATTCAAGCAGGAGCCACACTCTACTGTTAGAATCATACATTAATTTAGCTGACACAACTTATTAAACCAGCATATTCATAAAAATATCTCGCACTTTATTATCACTATGAAACCAGATCAGAGCAAGACTTCCACATCTGCATTGGGATACTGCACCTGGCTATTTACCTAATCTGACAATGGTGGCACGCAGGAGAAAAGAACAAATTACTCTTCACTATAGGTGACCACCAGAAAAGGCTTCATAACCTACCAATATAGGGTTTTGTACAAGGTATCTAGCCTATACAGGTATCTAGCCTGAATTCTGCCAGCAACCTCTGTTCTTGGAAGCCTAAGAGATACTCTTCAAAGGCATTTTCTCAATAATCACATATAACTAACTGCAAATCTTTGCATTTTCCTCCCTGACCTTCCTGTGATAGGCTTCAATGACTCCTATTTTACACTTTGAAACCTGTGACGGTGCTGATAAACCTTCTACCTGGTGAGGGACCACAGACAATGAATGACCATCAGTCCTGCTAGTGATCTTGCCAGGGAAGGACCATCTAAGGCCCTGGTTTTGCACAACTCAGACAGGTTATGTTCTTTGGAAAATAGTACATAGGCTTCTGATATCTATGACATGAAACTGCTCCAGTTTAAGTGCATTAAAAATAGGCACTCATGGGAACAAAGACAACAGCTCTTGATACTGTACACAGAATTATTCAAAATCTGTGCTATCAGAGATCAAAACCTTGCCTGATGGATATACAGAAACAGGACACCCAGAAAAGATTTGGCCTAAGTCACTGTGATAAAATGTGTCTTGCATTTCTCTAGGTTTTTTTGTTTGTTTGTTTTTTTGGTTGGCTGGTTGTTCTCTCAGATTCTCTCATATTGCTTTTTTTTGTTTTTGTTTTGTATGTTCGTTTGGATTAAAGAGCTGTATCTACCTTTTGTTCTTTCAGAATTGGTCTGTAAATCACTTTTTCAAATTTACGGTTTAGAAAAAAAAGAACAATGACAAAGTATAATACATTCCTCATCAATTTCTTAGGAATACTTGAGGAACACAATCTTCCTCAAATATTCAATTTCCATTATAATGCAATGACTACAGGAAAATCATGTTATTGATTCTACTTTTCAAGCCTTAGTTTTCTGTATTTTATTTTATATAGAAGAGTTTTGTACACTGACTTTCAATGATGGACAGCAGAGCTTTTGTAAACTTCTGCTTATCTTGCGTTTGCAGTGTTGTTATTCCAAATTATGTCCTACAAGTGTAAGTCATCAATGACCAAAGTCTACCAGGGCTCTCTATATCTATTTTGCATTCTATTTTTCTCACATAAATCATTCTAGCCAATGTCATCACATCTGCAGAGCCCTATTTCTCAGACAGCCTGATCTTTTTAGCATAAACAGGAATTGGAGTCTTAGACTCTTAGTTGCTTGTAGATCTCATCTACCAGAAATACTGGGTGTAAGACTGCTCCCCCTCTCTGATACCAAAAACAGGCTCTCCAGAGATCCCTTTTCTCTAAGGGAAGATGTGTCTCTTTCAAAACTTCTTCCACTTGCAAAATTTTCTTCTCTGAGGAGTGGAGACTTAGTGTATTCATTATGTGGAAAGTTTTCTTATAACAAAATGTTTAGTTGCTATCTAAATTCAGCATCCTTCTCTTTCCTGTTAATATCTACTGTGACAGCTAAGCAGCATCATTTGTTCAATTTAAAGAAAAGCTGTCAAACTACAAAAAACATATGTACAAGACATACATACATGTGTGTTTGAAGTATATTTCCTTTTTATATACCTTCACTAGGCAAGTAGTAAAAGCCAAATAAAATCAAACTGACACTTATTTTCAATGAAAAATCAACCATAAACTTTTAAAGGCTGTTTAAATTTTTCATTTCTTTTTGCATGCAAGAATGCATGTGTGCACATGTGCATGCCCCTTAGCTGCCAGGCCACAGGGGTACTGGAGGCAGGAAGACCTGGCACTGCCCCATGGGATGGGCAAGAAACATATCAAGCTCCCTAGATGCATATGACACAGATGTACCTACCCATGTAAGCAAGTTCTGATCAAAACACATCCAATACCCATATCCTCAAGCTCTTGCATTCATGGCTCAGCCATCTAAAGCCTCAATTTTAGGGCCCATAAAAAGGTTCTAGTGACCAGACATCATTGCAAAGATAGAATAGAGAGGAGGCTGGAAAAGGGCCTGTGGCAAACACCAGCTAAGAATAAGTAAGGTGGCTTGAATAAAATATTACTTAAATTAAACACAGATTAATAAGCTATAATTTGTATTTTGGACTTCTAATTGCCTTTCATAGTTTTTTTCTCTTGCTGTGGCCTTATTGTGACTGTCAGCATACAGGCAAAAAACACTTGGTTAAACTTTCCACATCCTCTTTATCAGAAAGCAGCCAAAGCAGCACTCAATTTAATCCACACAGGTAGAAAAACTGCTTTGACTCCCACCAAAGACACCAGATTTATCTTTGGCTTAAGAGATGTAAGAAAGCAGATTTAATAAAAAGGAACTCCAGGGCAAAGCTTATATTAAAAAAATACTTCTTCTTCACAATCATAAAAAATTAAAAGGCCAAAGAAGATTGCTTCCTAGACATAAGAAAGACCACAAAGAAAATAATACTCCAGAAAGGCTGTAAGCAACCTCATAATGTCACTCTTCAATGTGGAGGGAGATAGAAAAATAATGTTTAAAGGGTCTTGGCTTATTGATGGTTAAATTATGTTTTTTCAAAGAAAGCATAGTAAGAAATAATAATAATAGGGGAAAAAAGATTAATTCCAGATTAAATTATAAAGAAGCCATCATACTAAAGACAGAAGTGTCAGATTAATGCAAAATTCATCATTAATTTACTGCCAGAACAGAGTGTCACTGTAGCTGATCCCATTATATGGCCAGTACCACAGAAATATCAAAAAATGACCTTTACACTGGCATTAGAGGAGTAGTTAAAAAATATGCTTGGATAACATTTATTATCTATAAAAAAGCACTTTAAGAGAAGTAAAACAGTTCTAATAAAAAGAAAGGCATGCCATTTAATCCTGTTGAAATGTTTCCAACGTTAAAATAATTAAGGAAACATTATAGGATGCAATAGATTCAGGTTTAAAGAAGAACTTTCTTTTACTTCAAAGGCTGATGGGTCAAGAAATGGAGAAATTTATGAGGGTCTGTGAAAGCATATGGATGAACAACCACAATTCACAATATAAAATTCACTGTAGACAATAAATTATTAGAAAAATACTTTTTTAAAAAATCATATTAATTGAAATTTTAAATTACTTTTACTCTCAAAATGAGAATGAATAGAGGTGACTGTTTGACAAGATTGGTCTGATTTAATGTTTGCTGTTCATTAAGGGAGAGGGACTTTTTGAAGGGAGAAAAAAAGGGAAGGAATAAATTCTTACTGTGCTATTGCCTAAATCAATGATGCATTCTCACTTTGTGCTCTATTTAGTTTTGATCACTTTTGATCAGAAGTGATACACTGGAAGAAAGGAAAGGATACAACGAAATTTTGGCACCAAATTGATTGAACAGGGGAACAAACAGTCTCAAGCAAAGCAGGGCTTTATAAAATGCAACAAAAGTTTAATTCTCTTATGTGAATATATAACAGATATGGTATTACATGGGGTACACATTACTTCATTCTTTCAAAGTAAAAATGGGTTCCCACAATGAAAAAACCCACAGGTTATTGTGCATGTCAGTGTAATCAATAATTACCCTGAAAACTGATTGCTACTGGGTATTATGCAAAGGGTTTGCTGAGATTTAAAAATGCCTTAGAAATGCATGTGATTCCAGTACAAATGTCCACCTGGGATAAGATGGCAGGAGTACCCACTGCACGCTTCCTGGGCATCCTGGCTGCAGCTTGACCCAGAAGGAACCTTTCCTATGACAGCATTAGTCAATCCTCATCTGTTATAGCACCAGAAATCTCAAGTGGCAAAATAGCATTTTGTATGGAGTGGTGACTTATCTGGTAACCTGCTTGTATGTTATGCAGAGACACCAGTGAACAGGAGGACTTTTTCCATCTCCAGTGACCACTTGGGAGTGCACCTTGGGAGTGCAACAAAAGCAGCTTCTCTGCCCGACCTATCTCTGAAACATCCTCCTGTCACTTATGTGACACTGAAGTGTGTCAGTGCCTTTTCTGTGGCTCTCCCAGTGTTGTAAAAGCTGTGCCTTGCCAGTGGGAGACAATCACTGTGACTACAGGGACTGCGCAGAGTCTGAAAAGAGACCTCTGCCCTGGCAACCAAACACCTCAAAAACTCTCAGGACTTTCTTCCACTTACCACCCTTTTGTTTTCGGACAGTCAAAGGGAGTAGGAAAACCTCTGTGAAATAGAGAGAGATGGAATAGAGAAAAATTCCCAAAATACCTGCCGGGAGCATAAACAACTAGCACTCCCCTTGAGTGCATTGAAGTGACACTGCTCTGTTTGTAACCACAGCTGAACTGTGATACTGTCTGAAGAAAATGAAAAGGAGAAGGGAAGAAAGTATAGTAGTGATTTTATTTTTTTTTTTCCCCATTGTGTCAGGCAAGTCCTCGTTCAGAAAAATGTTTTATGGATCTTTTTATGCTAGAGATTTAGATTTCCCATTTCCTATAAAATATCTTTCTAAGGCACATTTATGTCTCTTTCATACAGGAATACGTGTTTATGGATGGAAACTCACTTCCTTGGCTGACATCAATTCTCCTTTAGAAAAAAGCAGAATTTCTAGCAGTAATACTTGACATAGAAAACCTGTCTGTTTATTGAAAGAGCTCAATGAGCTAGGAAAAGTGACACTTAAACTATAAACACAACAGTTTAGTTGACAATGTTATTAAATATTAATCTCAATTTATGTAGGTGTCTAATCAAATAGAAGCCTCGGTCATCTTTAGGGACTGAAGGAAAATTTGGTTGTTGACATTAATTGAATGAGCTGATCTAGTCATATAAAAAATCACCCTACAATATTGAAATCAAACTTCACATGAGAAGTTATTATCACATAGATAGGATGGAGCTGCCAGTTCCATACAGACAATATAATTGGTATTCTCAGCAGCCTGCCAATCTACAGTTACATTTCTGGCTTAGGCAAATCTACCTATCATAAATGGCAGCATGCAGCAGGCTTACAGAATAAGAGTATTTACAATTTCATGGATAAAGAGCACCCACTGCCATAAGAATGTCTTAAGAGCAAAAAAGGAAAGTGAAACACTACATTTTTCTAAGGTAAACTATTTTATTATTGGCTTAGATGCTACAGTACATAGAGAAGTACTTCATGTCTCTATTTCTCTTTTAAATGCTACCAAAGTCTCTCAAAAGAGAGGCCTCATTTTCATGAAATGCTGAGCAGATAAAATAAATAAATAAATAAACATGCAGCAGAGTTTGCTATTGCCAGGGCTCTACCTTGTACCAAGGGAGAAAGGCTACTGGAACAGAGGGCAGAGGGCTTTAGGGAAGCTCAGCTGAGAGATGGGTGAAAAGGCTGGGTGAACCAAAACTTTTGACTAAATACTCATGTGCTGAGAAGACACAGCAGTGTTTGCACAAAGATTTTGTCCAAAAGTCATGCAAACAGTTGGGGATATTTTACTAAAGGACACTGAATTGGGAAATGGGTTGGCTCACATTACTGAGTTCACCCTCTTTAAAGCACTGAAAAAAAACCATTAGATTTTGGATACTTTCCCCTGGCTGTTCAGAAAAGATTTTAAAAATTCAAAGTAAAAAAAGAAACAAACCCCAACCATATTATTATTTTCCACTTAAAAAGTATAAAAAACTAGTAATATATATTAATTCAGAACCAGTGTTTCACTGACAAGAGTACCTCTGATCAAATATTCACTATGTTAATAATGACTGTTAAGTTGTTTTACAAAAAAAAAAAAATTCAATTGACAGATTAAGAGGGAACTTTTCACTAAAGGAGCAACACTAAGTGTACAACATGTCTACATCCCTTCATTTCCTGGACACATGGTTTGATGTAAGGTATGATCTGTCTTTGCTGAGCTTCAGGATGGGAAGTAGAGGGGAGAGGCAATCTATGAGAGAGTGTGGACATTTGTAATGGTCTGATCTGAACCAATGCTGTTTATCACAGGGCTTGGCACAAAGATGTAGGATCCCAAGCTGTTATGCATCAGTTCTTGAATCTCACATCCATGCTCAGTTTAAAAAAAAACAACAAACAAAAAAACAAAACAAACAACCAAAACCAACCAACCAAAAAAAAAAACAACAAAAAAAGAAGTGTAGTCTTATCAGAAAGAAATAAAATGTAAAAGCATGGTGTCAGGCGAATGCATTTTCAAAGTTGGGAATAAACAAAAAAAAATGTTGCATTAAATTTCTGTTTTGAGAGAAGTGAGCATATGTTCTGTGAATCCCTTGATTCTTACTCTTGTTTCCAGTAAGTTTCAATTCATGAACACAGAAAAAAACCCTCACAAACTCAAATGAGCAAAGGATAAAAGTCAGTACCTGAATGATTTAAAGAATGACACTCAAAAACACACTATCAAAACTTCCAAGTAACTGAGAAACCTTATGACCAGATCCAAAGAAGGACTTACACACTGAAGACGTAGGCAGAGCTAAGGTACTTAAATTGAAATCCATGACCTCAAAATCTGATTCTTATCTGCCATCAAGATACTAAACAGAACTTTGGATATGAATTTAGGGTTTTCTTATTTAATTGCAAATTCTTTCCTGAAACTTAACATTAACTCCATAGAAACAACAGTGGTACAAGAATGAAAAGAAAACTCCTGTGATCCGGTCTTACCTTCCTGATGCCTTCAGAAGGGTTCGATACGCAATTATCTGCTCCATTATTCTTACTGATAGTCCTCCACAGTTCAGCAAATGTGTTATCCTGCTCCAAAGGGTTTGTCCCTTTTGCTTTAAAGTATTCATACACTGCTGAATCCCTGACTGTACCATAAGATATATCCATTTGTTTGGACAGATCCTGAAATGTTCTGAAATTCAAGCAATATTGAGATGTTAGTATTAGGTGCACAACAGCAAGACTTCATTAACTAAATAATTTCTTTCTATGTCTGACATTAGTCAGAAAGCACTTACCCTCACCAAGTAACACTTGCATATCTCATTCCTTATCATAAAAGAAAACCAAGGAGTTATTTAATTGTATTGAGATCATATAATCTTATCTATACCCAAGCTCTGTTTCTCCCCAGTGAAGCTTGTGTTTTTGGACAGATAACTTTTGTGTTAAATATTATGCCACCAAGATCACACAGAATATAATGTGATAAAGACTTACCTGAACAGAGTAAAAACTCATATTATAAACATAAACTTCCAGCCCCATCAGCATCACCAGAAATGCCTTCCAAAATTCAGTGGAATTAGTTTGCAGTTACACCAATGCTCTCTCTGACTCCAAATCAATATCACTGTTTTAAACAAACAAATAAAAGTCTCGCTTCCAATTTTCACTAAGTCTCTCTTGCTCTCTCTTTTCACAACCTCTGGTAAAACAGGGATTTTTCATTCGCACACAGGACTAACTTTCATTTACTCATCATATACCGCTCTGGAAGTGTAAATAGGCCTCACCCTGAGTGGCTGTGTATGCACAATTTATTTTCAAATTGTACAGAATGTAATTCACTCCTGTTTTACAGTCTTTCCTGCACCAAAAGGTGTAAACCACTGCCTGCATCAATGAAAACCAGCCCAGGTTTCAAAACATTTAAGCAACATCCTAGCTGTTTTCCCCTTCAGATGTTCATTCTCATTCCTGTGCGTTCTTCCTTTGACCTCAAGTGTCACTTCTGTGCAGTGCCATCAATTTTTTTTCATTTGAGCACACACACAAACACACCACTGACCACTACTTATGGCAGCAGGGATCAAACTGGATCTCAAAAATAACAGGTTATTTTCTGTTTTATAAACATGTGACTTCACATACTAACAACCTGCTTCTGATATGACCAACTAACACTCCTTGAGACCAGTCAAATTAAACCAACTCTCCTGCCTCTCCCTCATAATTCTTTTTCCCTGAAAACAATTGTTCAGAATCAAAAATCCCTCCTCAAAACTTCTCAAAGGTCCACTCATGCCACCTCAATCCCTCAATCCCATAAAACCATCACATTTTGCCTTGCAGCTCATGCAGATTTCCCCACAATGCTCCTGAGGAGCCTCCCCTGGGCCCATGAGCCAAAGCTGTTTGCCACAGCTGAAGACTTGTCACAGACAATATTGTTCTGCCACTCTCCTCTCTGTTTCTCTGGGAAGATGCCACTGCTGACACCTCACATTCCTGTAAGATTCCCTGCAACACTAGTTGAAGCAAAGCAATCTGGGCAAATACAGATAACATACAAAATTATGTAGAAAGCTCTTCTCCCTCACATGTGCTCCAGGCATCCCAAGTTTAGTTGCCAAAGGGCTCCTTTGCTGTGACCCACCATGTGGGTGCTGCCACTCTGTGCCTAGACCTGCAGCTCAGCAGGGATGCCTCTCACCACCACCATCCTCCCAAATGCTTCAAACTCACAAGCTGCTTCAAACAGTTTAAGTGGTTTAAGTTCTTAAATTGTGTTAAGGACTTTTTATCATTTTAAGCTGTTAAGCAGCTTTAAGTTCTTAAATTGTGTGAACAGTTTTTCTCTATATACATTGCACACTCTCGGAGTTCCATCAAACCCCAAACTTACTATTTCCCCAGGTCTCTATATGGCACTTCGATAAAGTACAGAACAAACATCTTTGGGGTTATTGGAAATTCAAAATTTCAATGAAAAATGAGGCAATTTGTGTAGGTTTTACTTCTCTCTTTTTAGCAATCCTGAAAGGTCTGTTCTGGCCTCCTAAATCTACAGGTACATTCCATTGAAAAGGATCAGTTTTCCTCCAGTCTTGATCTAAATGATTATGTGCTGTATCATTCTGTCTTTATTTTTTTAAAGTAAGTTTCATCATATCCTACACAGTTGCTTACATCCTGGGAATGGACAATCTGGTTGTTAAAAGACACATATTTCTGTTTATTTTATGTACAAAGGACAAAGAAAGGTACCCAATACACACAGGAGGGTTTCTGTGGCAACCTTTTCACACCAGGTTTGGCATACAGATTTTGGCATGTGTAAAAGAGCATGTTTGGGAAAAGCACAGCAGCAGAAAAATATTTAGCTAATATTCTTTAACACAGCTTTTAGCTGGTATGAACTTTACAAATGCCTACTGCTCATACCACCATTCTGTTTGAAAGTTTGAACACAAGAGTTTGGATATCTAAAAAAAAATAATTAAACCTGCAATTTTAATATCATCATATTTTCTGTATCACTTCTACTGCCTCTAATGCTGAGAAGCTTTTACTCAGAAATGTGCCTTTTGTTTTAGCTAAATTGCACTTCACTGACAATTGGTATTTTTGTTTTAGCTAAATTATATTTTGTTGACAATCAGTACTGTATAAAAACACAGTACACGTTGATTTATGAGCAGCACAGTTTCTTCAGTTCTCTAAGCATCACAAGGCAGAGTGAGAAAATTTGGTTTTAAATCAAGTGCTTTGCAATAAACAGACTATCAGTTCAGGAGGCAGGGAGGGAAGCCCAGCCTTGCCTGGATGTGGGGAATAAGCTGACTATCCCTTTAGCTGGCAGCATTTCCTTGGAAGGGGAAATGTGGAGTACTGTGTGTCCTAAGGATTATAGGTACCTTTCTCACAGTGCCCTGTTTGATGTATTATAAGAACAGCCAATGACAAAGGAAATTCTCCCATCACTGGAAATATCTGTGAGAGACACAGATGGTCACCAAAGGATACAGTGAGAGGCACAATTGATAACTAACCTTGCAAGTGATTCCTGTGGCATAAATTCAGAAGGATGGAGACTAAGTGAGAAAATAACCTTATGCCTTTACCAAAAACCTCTCAGAAATCATCCTGACAGAGAGTGGTCTAGACCACAGTCCTTCACTCTGTAAAAATATGTCTCTGATGAACTTCTGTACTGAAAGTGTAGGTGATGCTCAGTATCTCCATGGCCAGAGAAGTGATCAAAAAATTGGGCTGAGGTCAGTACAGTCACATACCTAAAAGATACTGAATAGAGATGAGAAACTCCTACCTTTTACAGGGTGAAGTAAGATAACCACAAGTGTGGGGTTTAACTCCCTGTTATTTCAACTGCCTCAAATCTGTCATTGCCAGACAAAATCATTCACTACATTTCAGATACTGTCTGTCTCATACAATTGTGCCATTCTCTAAAGGCAGCTACTGTCACTGTTCTTATAGTTTATTTCTGCAACCAGCTGCTAGCTGGATACCTCTCCTTTAGCCACTTAAATTCTTGTTCCACTTTCCTGTCGCAAAAACTTCATGCATTTAACATATAAAATTATTTGCAACAAAAACCTGTAGCATAACAAGATGCCCCATTAACCTTACCACCTCAATTATTGGATCTCACAACCCATTAAAGGCTCTCTGTAAGTGTGATTAAAGATAAAGCTAGTAAAGCAGAAAAAGCCAATGTTCCACAGTTACAGGAGCCCAACTTCAATTTGTAGATAAATATATCCACTGTGTGATTGCTATAATTGACGAGTACATGTAAACCAATTGATCTAAGTAAATGTATCTGTGGTCAATCCAAAGAAAAATGGTGTCTCTTAAAACTGTATTACAAGCCAAAATATTTAATGCCTGTACTTATGTCTGCTAGATGAATGCAATAACTGATACGCACTTCCCAGTGGAATAGCAATTACTTCATGCACAGTCAACCGAAAACTGGGTGCTCTGCTCGTTTTGTTTTTTAGGAACATACTGACATAAAACATATGCTGCAGAAGACACAGCCAGGCAATAGCTGTACCAGCATTTATAATAGACCACCAGAAATAATTGCCAGAATAACAATACTGGTTAAGTTACAGTTTTGAGAGATGTTTTCTTACTTGTAAAAGCCTCATGTAGCTGTAGATTTATAGACTAAAAATATGCTGCCAGTAGGGGGTTATTTTACTCTGCTACTGCTTTAAGCCCAAGACTTCTGGATGAATAATAAGTGACAGACTAAACTTGACACTAGGTGCTTTGAGGTAACTGCTGATCAATTAACTCAACTGGAGTCATCAGGATCCTCAGATATGATCAAAGTATTTTTCAAAAAAACACCAGGTTCCTGTCAGTTCGAAACCCAAGATTTTTTTAATTATTATTATTAAAATAACATCTACTAAACAAAAGAACAAGAGGAAATGGCAAAAAATACTTGCTTATTGGGCTTTTCCTTATCCTTACTGTTAATTTTTAAAAGAAGTTTGTAGCAAGCAGCACATCTGAACTCCTGTGTGTAAGGTCTATTCCTGTAAATAGGCCAGTGCCCGGCACCACGGTGTCATCTACGAGTGGTCTTTTACACCACAATAACAAATGCAGCATTTTATCTTGACTTCAGAAAAACCAACATGGGAAAATCCTGACAGATTCTTGATTTAGAGGTAGTTTCTCCTGAGCCTTCACAACTGCCCACATTCTGACACTGTAAAACTGGGGATATTTACAGTCTGAATCCACAGTATTATTCTAAAATTATGCAAAATTTTTCATGCTTAGCTCCTGTCCTTGTTCTGCTTTGTTGCAAATATATTTCACAGCACTATAATTGTCAAACAACAGGATATACATAATTCCTCTCAACTAAAATTAATTTTCTTAATGAATATTAATCCCTCAGCCATACACAGACAGCAAAATAAATTTACTGATTTTTCCATATGTGGTGAGCAAGCTCTGTTCTTCTTTTACCTTCAGAAGCCACTACCCTGAGATTTTTGCTCAATGCAGCATAATATTTTAGGTGACGGCTGCCATCAAGATAAAGTGTCCCAGAGATGATGAGACTTTTTAAGCTGCTCTGCCTAAATGAAGCCTTAAAAATACATGCGAAAAAGGTACGGCACAAGTCCTAAATTTCCATTTTTAAATACCTTGAAGCTACTTTATTTTCTTTTAAGTTCTTTTTTCCTCCAAAAGTTAAGAATCCATTAAAGTTACAGAATTAAATATAAGTGCAGTTCCTATGTAGAACTGTTTTCTCTGCAGGATATATGAGAGGGAAATACCTGCTTTATGCACTGGGAGAACAGTAAACCACTAAACTTCTAAGTAAAAATAAAAGTATCTGAATTGATTTGACAACCTTACACCACCAGTGTAAGGCCAAGAAACACCTATGAGCTGAAACCCTGTCTGAAAGGAGATTTATTTGATAAAGTCATCACCAGTAGAAAGCAACAAATTGAAAGAGAATTCTGCCTACTGTGAACTGCAGAAAAGTGCAGAATTTTGAGGCATAAAATTGCACGTCACTCCATGGATGAATTTTCCATGACAATGAGGAAAAATGAGGAAATTGTGTTAGTTGTTGTCGACCATGTCGATTCACCCACTGAGAGATGAATTTGAAAGCCAATCAAGCTTTGCCAGGTATGCTTCTCATTTGTAGATGTCTGCAGTGCGAAAATCATCTGCAAAGCTAAATCAAGGTTGAAGTGGTACTGTGATGGTACAGATAATGTCTACATGAGCAGAAGATCCTGCCATTCAAAACTTCAGTCTTGATTTGAGTAATGATTAATTTTTATAACCCAAATTACGTGGCAAAGGATCTGAACCTTAGTCCATTATTCTAAATGAACAACCTTTGGACTTTGGATCTCCAATTTTAAGTAAAATTTATTAGTAGGTAAAGCATATATTAGAACATCTGAAACAGAGTTCAAACTTTCACCTAAAGACATTCTCCACAGCTAGACTGCCCGGGTTGAATAGTTTAACTGGTTGAAATGCTGGGAAAAAAATAAAAATCCCTCTGTTGTGGATACAAACTGCCACTAGGGGATGACAGTCACATTGGCTGAGGAACTTGCATGAAAAGCTTCACTGTCCTGCTAAATTCGTGTTACAAAAGCATAGGCCCACTTAAAAATGGAAGACAGAATAGCAGTTAGTGTCTGTAAGCTTTAGCACAATTGATACTTCATAAGCCTTCAATTTTATGAAAAAGATTGTTATATTAGCTGAACAACGAAATAGCATTAGAATTGACCTATCTTTAGCACCTACAAGTCTAAAAAGTAAATATCCTTACAAGAAAAAACCCCCATATTTCCATATTTGTATATCTTTCCCACATTTGTTCCATAGGAATGTTACTAGTGTGTGTTAAACTGGGCATACATAAACTAAAATATGGACTACTTTAAAGATAGTGAGGCAAATAAAACTCTTCAAGGTAATGTTAGAATGGCAGTAGCCTTAGTACAGAGAACACTAAAATGGAAGCAAGTTTATCTCCACACCTAATAACCTTAGGCTCCAGAAGAATTGAGCCCATAGTTTTAATTTGTGCATCTCTGACTTCTTTTGAAATACTGAATAATCAAGCTGAGCTCTTAAAGCAATTGTTAAATTGCCAGCTTCTCTATAGAGACATGATCCAATTCAGCATTGTTCCATTTCACCGAAAATCAAATCACTTTAAATGCTCTTAATTCTGTCTCTGTGCAGTGACGTGCAGACCAACAGGTTTCTTCAGCAAATACACTAAATAAATTCTTAAATTTACCAACAGAGATAAGTCCAGTAGAAATCAGCAAGCAGTACTTGCATGACTAGTATACATTTTGCTGGATCAAGTCCTTCACCTGCAAATATATACTGTTTTATAGTCCGTATAAAACTCATTTTATCAGCTCTTCATGAAAAATACCATCCACTTTACACAAATCCTTAACAGAAGAAGCCTCATGGGAGTTTCTACAGGGGAAGCCATCAGTATTGACAGAATAAACTCCTTGAATCCATGGAGCTGCAGCCTTTCACACCAGGACTGCACCTTCCCAAATCACAGGGGGAGACAAACAGAGCAGACAGTTAAGGCCATGTCTACTCTTGTCATCATCTGTGGGGCAGGAACAGCTGCTACACAGGATTTCAAAGAAGCAGGATTTCTTCCAGTGCAAAAAACAATCAATTAACATGTGTCACACAACACATTGCCATGTCAACTATATTTTTTTACTACAGCAAAACCAAACAGTGATTAAACTCCTCAGCAGGTAATGGCACTGCAGTAGCTGCTTTCATGATGATAATGGTCATTGCTGCCAGTGTGGTGCCATCTGTGACACCTTGTCTGGACTGGGACTACAATGCCCTGGATGAGGTGAAACGTTCAGTTATGGATTTCTTGGGGAAAGGAAGTTCAAGCCACCTTTATTTCTGCCACAGGAGGAGGGGATTTGCTACACATTCTGTGTGTTGTGTGTGATGGAAACAGTTCTGTCACCTATCCAGTATAGGATCAGGATCCTCCCTCTCCTGCTGCCCCAAAGATATTTCCTTTGTAGGCTACCTACAAGATTTAACAGTTATACTAATACTGCTGAGATCTATTCATCAGGGTTTCCAGGACTGGAGACAAAAATATAAAGAGAAAGAAAAACAAAAAACAAAACAGACAAATAATACAAAGGTACACAAAGAACCAGAAAGACAGACCTTGTAAAGCTTCCAAACTGATTCAAAGACTTCTGCTATCCTCAGTTCCTAACTAAATTATGCACTGCCATGTTTATGATTTTTATAGTAATTAATTACTAGCTACACACATTGTATTGGCAAAACATTTGTAGGCTTTGTGTAGAGTCTGAGATGCAGCAGAAATATGCTCTATTACCAGCACTTGAAATCTCACTCTCTCTTTAGCAATCTCAGAAATATCTGCAGCATTTTTGCTAAAGCCAAAGTGTGGAGAATGTAGGACAAACCCTATACAAGTAGGCTCTGTCCCATTGCTCACAGAACTTCTTAATATCTTCCAGCAGTTTATTTAGGAAACATGCCCATTTTCAAAAAAAAGACTTAACAGTATTTCTGGCTGTGAGGCTCAAATTTGGATCCAAAAATCAAACTGGATTCTCATCATAATCAGTAAAACAGGTTCTTCTGTAAACAAAATTAGACCTCCGGGTATTCCTATCCATTGCTATTTCTAAATGATGCCCTCAGGACCACCTCAGCAACTCCAGTCATCTGCAGTGATCTGTACAAGTGTGACTTGACTTGTCTCTGGATCGTAGAAGTTCATTTTGCCCAGAGCTGACACTGGCTCTGCTCCAGCACTGCACATAAAGAAATCTGTTAAACAGCTAGAAATCAGCTAAACATCTCCTGATTGCCAGTCCAGTGTTTGTAACTATACTTCTAACCCTCCTCTTCTCCAAACCTCCTCCAGGCAATAAAAGCATAAGTCACTCAGAGTGCTGATTTTTTTTTTTTTCATTAACTAGGGTTGTTGGAGGTTTGTTTGTGTATTTTATTTTATTTTAGTGCTTATTTGTAAATTATTTCTTTCTGAATACTTATATTTTCTGAATTGTTATCATATTGTAAAGGAGCAATGATGGTCCTTATAGTAGAAGTTATGAATACTTGGCTTGAAATGTTTTCAAAACCAAACCCCAGCATAATAAATAATTCCACTAATAGTGGTAGCAATGGAAGGTGCTTTCTGAGCATTCACATCTCAAAGCTGGATCCACTGGTGCCCTATTGTTTGTGATGTATGGGTGGAGTTTCTCTCATGCCTGGCCATTTATAATTTCACATGAATTCCTCTGATGTCTCACTGAGGAGTGAAGTCAGAAGGCAGTTTTTCCTTTATATTTACAAGGGCCATTTCCAGGATCCCTGTGCACAACCTCATTTTCCATATTTCTAAAAACTTCATAACCTTGAGATATTATTACCCAGTTTGCCCATCACATTTGGTATTTAATAGTGGAAAATATCAGACTGACAAAGAGACACACAGACTGTCCAACATTTCAGTTTCTTTTAAGATGCAGGCTCAGGTTTTTAAAATCAGGAGCTTTAATTTGAATGCTCAGATCCACTTTTAAACTACTACATGACTGGGCAGATTTTCAGAACAGATCAAGGAAAATCTTGGCACAACAGCACATCTGTAAGACATTGGCAGATTAAGTTAAAAGTCTGGAAAGCGGTTCAGAGCAGCTATGAGCAGTTGCTGCTCATCCTGAAATCCAGAATAATCAATCCTGCTAAAAAAATCTGGATTAGCCTGGATTCTTTACCCATACTCCATATTCCATTCAACAGTGAGAAGGATATAAAAATGAAAAGAAAAGGTGAAAAAAAATCTCAAGAGTTTGTAGCATGTTTGGAGGAAAGAAATACTCCTGTTTGGACTACCTTTGAATGTTTTCTTGCTTTACTTTTAAACCAGTTTGCTACTGTGGTCTTTCTCTGAGTAGCTCAAAGGGTTAACATGTTAATTAAAACAAGGTATTCTACTCCTTAAATTATTAATTAAAATAAAAACTGCAGCTGGTGTTTAACAGCAACTCAGTCCCAACAGCAGGTTTTAGTCACTTCACCTAAATCAAACATATCATAAAGTTGGCATGAAAATCATATTGTCTGAATCAAACACATCTGGCAACTGACAAATGCTTTTACCTACAATGAAAATAACAAACTACCTGTATTACATATGCAGATGCAGTTTAAATTGTTTGCTGCACTGATGTCTTTTACCACTCACACTCGGAAGCTAAAAATCCTAATGAAGATTAATGATTAAGATCAAGACGGAAGAAATTGCTTTCTTCCTTTTCAACTGGTGTTATAAGTACTGATAGCACTGACATTCTGTTTTGCACTCAGATGACAAAGAGTAGCTTTTTAATTAAATACAATGGGGAATGGATAAGCTTGGCATCTTGGTGCTGGCTTATAAAGTCTTTACTCGGGGTTAGTGGTACTTTATACAATGACTGTTAGGATATCATTATCATGGGAGTAGTTCCATTAAAAGTCCATGAAATCTCAGTGTGCGATGAGGTCCTACTCAACTCTTTATTAAGTTTTGATTTATCAGGAGCTGTTGCATGCCAGCAGCCTCATAGCTGGGGTAGAGGGGCTGGGTGAATTCCTATCTGTCACAGGTACAATGTGATGCTGGAAAAAAGCTTCACACCCTTCCCTTCCCACAGGGAGTAAAGGAGAAGCTATCGATGTTGACAGAAAGAAAAGAAAACAGAAAGGCTCTGAAGAGACATCATGATTGCTAGAGCATGTGCTGCATACTCCTGGGAAATCAAAATATAGGGCTCTTCATTAATAGTGAAAGCACATATAGCATTCATCAGTTATTACTGATGTCAAAAGTGCACACATCATACATGCATATTTTACAGTCTGGAGGCTCACTTGCTTGTTTCTCAGAGGACTGAAGCACATGGCACATGATGTGCTTCCCACTGCATCCTGATGGACAGAAGGGGAAACAGAAGAAGAAACCTTCCCCTTTGGCCTCTCCCTCTCCTCACTTTGAGCACAAGCCCTGCATGAATACTGACCTCATACTAGAAATGCTGAAAGCACCACATCAAACCCAACTAGCTGTTCTTGATACTGAGATTTATTAGTTTATTGGGTAGCCCAACTACATACCTTGAAATATGAGCTTGGAAATTGCATTACTGCCATATGTGAGGAACACAGTAGTTAACATCCACCCCATTCTAACTGATGGTTTTCTATTCTTTTCTAGATAGCTATGACTATTCATAAATCAATTAAATTAAATCAGTGGCATATTCTCTTAGGCTGGTTTTAATGGCTTAGAAGGCAAACAACTTTAGTGCATGTGATTACATTTCTTTTAATGTAACAAACTTTGTCAGCTGTACCAAAATAGCTTTTCTAAGGCAAAACAATTCTCTCCCTAATGTCCAGATGAGTCCAGAAACATTCCTGTGTTACATTATAAAGGGGGCACACGTGCAGAAGAAGAGAACATTGCTCAGTAAGGCAGATGAGCCCAGGAAACGGAAAGCAGATATGCAACTCTTCTCTTAGCAACAAAGTACTATTTCCAGAAAAGTTTTCTTTCTCTCTAGAAAATCTTTTGCAACATAAGAACTAAGAACTAGTAGGAAAACACTCATGGTAAAAAACCAGTAGTATCTTAGTTCCCAGGGAAATTATAGTTCCAGCTCCTTTCTCCCCTAAACACTCATAACCTGCATCAATTAAAAATCCTTTCCTGAGGTTTTGTGGTTGTTTCATTTGGTGGGGTTTTTTTTTTTGTTTGGTTTCGGGTTTTTTCCCATACACAAGAATAGTTTCTAAATCTCCTTATAAAGATATTTAATTTTTAAAGCCTTTTCTTAAAATGGCAAGTTTACAGATTTCCACCTCATGTCAAGATGGTCTATAACCACTTCAGAATGTATTAGAACAACTTTTATTTCAGCAGATGAAATACCATCCTATTTATCAGTTAAGGTGTTAAGAGTGTAAGGTGAGAGAATTAATGATCTCCTATCATGAATACATTTATAAAGGGGTTGACTATTTTAGATTTGGTAGATTTGAATGGAAATGTCAAGAGAAAAGTAACCAGATTAAAAGTGTTTGCAAGATGATGGAGCTCACTAACCTGAGGCAAAACAAAACCAAACAAAAATATTAATATAATACATTTCAAAAGGACAAACTCAACAAACTTCAAGAATTGGAGGAAAAAAAATCTCTTGGGGTATTGCTTTAAAAGACAAAGGGCTACAAAAGGGCTGACAATTCCTGAAAGAAACCATATCAAAGACACAGATGCAAATTATCTTAACATGAGGGAGTATTAAAAGAAGGTATAAGAAGGTAGAAATTATTAAGAAATTATACTGTCAGCAAAAGCTCTTTCAGGACCTACAAAACCAAAGACATTCTTTTTCTTGAGAGATTTTAAAAAGTAGTGCCACCATTAGCCTAAATATGCATTCACATTACAAAGGCATGAGAACTGTATAAATGCACGGGAGAGAAAAGGCCAGAGAGTGAAAAATAAATCCTCCTCACAACACCAATGAATTTAACTTGTATTATTTAAGGTGCCACTGCAGAAAGCCATTTATGTCACCCTGTGACTGAAGTTCCAGTGTCCAGAGAAGAGCTGGCAAAAAGATCTGTACCCCAGCTATCCCATACAAAGTTTGATTTCTTTATGGCTAATTTTGTCAGCACAACATGAAACAGATGACTGTAAACTGAACTCACCAAAACTGAAACTCCTACTTTCACAACCTACAGCACAGGCATGTTTAGCCTTTATTGTCAGAAAGAACAGTTGCTGAATGTTTTTCCGAGATCACCTTTTGAATTGCTTGCATGAAACTCAACTTTTAGGGTATAGGAGGTATGATCTTTACTTCATTTTTATGGCAGGCTGTCAATGCATATCTTGCAATGTGAAAGATGGTACATCTAAGTGGAAAACAGTGCCGGCCACAGAATAGTGACAGTGCTCAACGTCAATCAACCAGCCATGGCTCTGGGAGAATAGCTGGGCAAGCATCCTTCCTCTGCCCCATCTGGAAACTTCCTTTCTTTTCCTGCTCCTCCCTCTATCCAAAATAATCAAAAGAAATAAACAATTCAGTGCATGTTCCTCATTCTCACAGTCAGCCTTGAATACATGGCAATGAACAGAAGGTGGGAAAATTACTTTTGCTGTCAAGTGGATGAGAAAATCCGATGCTGAACAATCATTGTGCAAGAATGATAAAGCCACTGCTTATGTGGGATGTTGGTGAGGAATTGTGCAAGGTGAGAAGAAACCTTTTTACATGAGCAAATGAAGCTTTTCCCAAAATATTGCAGATTAGCAGAGTTGGAAGCCCATGTATATGTATTGTCTGAGCTGACAGCAAGTAAAAAAAGGTACAACTTTCCCTTCTTACCAGTCAGTACACGGACTTTCAGCTTCATCTCATGGTTTGAGGAATGAACTTAATGTGATTAAGTCTTTACTAATTATAGGTAGTTGTGTGAACTCAATTTATTTGCTTTTTCTGGCTTCAGGGATGCTCTCAGAGAGACCTTCTGACTATGGATAAATTGGAAACCTATGCAGTAATATGCATTACATTGACCTATAACAGAACAACCCACAGGACTTTTATAATAAAGCCCAGTGTTACACTAATGACTCTGGCCAGCACAGATAAATGATATAAAATACAAGTTATTTTGGAAGGGGTTGGTTTTAGTTTTTTTTACAGGCAGCTGCTTCATTGACAAATATCATGAAGATATTTATACATTTTCAAGTTCTACCTGGCTTTGAGAGTGTTTTTTTTAAATATTCTTTTGACAAAGATATATACCACAGGGGCACATGACAGTCTCTGTTTTTTGGGTTTTTTTTCCAAAAGAAGAGCAAACATAGCAAGCAGGCAAACACATGCAAAAGTATATTAACATGGAAAAAGAAGTTCAGGAATTTTGCACTGTAGGTCATGAAATATATGCCTGTTACAGTGGAAAAGAATTATTAATGCTTTTGCAGGAGTGAAATTCAAATAGATGAGCATACTGGCCAACCTCTTTAATGGTTGTTCTTCACTCAGAATCATTTCCAAAACAGAATTCACCATGAAATTTTTCTTTTTTTTCCTGCTTTAGTCTTTAGAGGTGATGGATTGAGCAGTTAAGAGATGTTTGAAGCTTTAAGGCTGTTTCTATTTGATTTGCTATAGCAGTAATTATTTTGCTTTTTTAATATCCCTCTGTATTATATTGTATTATTAGTTCATATAAGACATTAAATCTGCTTCTGTAGAGAGAAACAATAGAAATATAAATATCCTATTGAGCAAAAATCTTCTATTACTGCGTTTTGCACTGTTTATCCCTTAGGAGTCAAGTAGAAAATATAACCCAACAAAACAAACCATAGGTACTATCCTTGCAATAAAAAGAAGCCTCATGTTACAACAAAGAAGATTTAAGTCACCATCCAGTGTGGTTTAATGTATGCAGAAAACATACAGCCACTCTATGGACAGCCACTGAATAACCTATATTAATATGAGACAATCTGCCCCAAAAGGTGACTCAATCTGAGCTGAGAAGAGACTGAGTATTAAACAGCAGATTTAAACCCCTTTCTGTACATTTTGATGGGCTGTCATGAGTGATGTTACTCTTACTAGATTTTCATCCTTTCAAAGCAAAAGAAAAAATAATAATAAAAAAATTTTATTACCTGCACAGATGGCAGATTTTGCTAATGTTATATCCAAATAATTTTCTTCTCTAAACTGTGCATGCATCTGAATTTTAATGCTTCAACGCACCTAAGTCACAGAATTTCTCCATAACATGAACAAATGAAGAGATGCTATGATAGAGGTGTCATAAAAGTCAAGTTGGAGAGGTATAGAATCACAAATCTCTTGGTTTGCCATTGATCTCCAATATAGGTCACATTTTTTAAGGGGAACTGGAGAGATGGAATGCAAGCTTGATTTTTAGCTGTGCATTCTCATTTTTCTCCGAAAAACATCCCTGGGAAATATTTGTGCTTAGATGCTTGCCTGCTTGTTCAGTTCCAGGAGCAATTAGGATCCATTTTGAGCTGTGGTTGAGTGGCATATGCCAACATTCAGAAAGCTTTTTAAAAGGCACCAGACTCTGTGAAGCACCCACTGGGCATCACCATCAATAGAAGTGAAATGAAAAGACAGCCAATGGGGGTTCTAGCACTGGCAGCAGCACAGCGCCTTGTCCTGAACAGTGCCTGAAGGCAGAGGGCTGGCAAGCTCTGCCCCAGAGCACAGGCTGCAGAGCATTTCCCAGGAAACTTCAGCCATGTGCTCTAAACAGGGAATGTTCTGGAAAGGAAAAAAGTTTTGAGATTTTGTCCTTGCTCATTCACTTGAATCTTTCTTACATTCTTTTTTAGCCTTTTTTTAATGGATGAACTTAATCTAGTTATTTAATGATTGAAGCTTTTGCTCACAGGCTTTAAATAATAATCCTGATAATTATTTTTATCATGCTCATTCATACATGCCTCCTGCCAATGTGCCTGAGGTGCTGCACAGACACCACAAAACAGTACAAATTAAACATAACAAAAGATAATCCAGTGAAATATTAAAAAAGTCATGTATGATATGAACAGAAAGGTTGATTTGAAATACAAGGGATTTCACGACAAAATTGCTGAAAATACAGAGCGATTCCTGCAAGGTTCTTGCAACCAACCCTATCAAATTCATTTAACTATAGCAGATGAAACCTTTGTTCATATCCCTCTAGTTGGCATCTTCCAAGTACTTTCTTCATTTTCTTTTAAAGTATTTTGAGATTATTTCTGTTTTGTATGCAACACAGAAAATCTATCTTTTTTGATACCTGCAGTGTTACTACAATATGGTCATTTCTGGCCATCATCTTTAAAGCAGCTGAACAGACAATATACCATACAAGATAAGAAAATATTATTACTCTGTTATGCTGAAAGAGAACTGAAACAGAGGGGAGGTTAAGCTTGCCAAGATCAAACAAAGTTTGTGCTAGAAAAAGAATTTGCACCCATGTCTTCCAAGTGCCAGCCTATCACCCCAACTAAGCTGCAGTAAACCTTCACCTGTCACCAAAACACAAGAAATTTGGGGATTAAAATGCAAATGAGGAAATCCCAAATCACGAAACAGCTGCAAATTTAAAGGGAAACAAAGCATGCATTTGTATGCAGTCACAGTGTCATAGAATTGATTGGGTTGAAAAAGACCTTGAGATCATCAAGTCCAACCCTTGGTCCAACTCCAGGCCGTTTACCAGATCATGGCACTCAGTGCCACGTCCAACCTCAATTTAAAAATCTCCAGGGATGGTGAATCCACCCCCTCTCTGAGCAGCCCGTTCCAATGCCTGATTACTCTCTCTGGAAAGAATTTTTTTCTGATCTCCAACTTCAATTTGCCCTGGCAGAGCTTGAG
>JAWWLZ010000174.1:7704582-7732703 GCA_035041345.1 Poliocrania exsul
TCCTGAACTGAGGGGCCCAGAACTGAACACAACACTCAAGGTGTGGCCTCACCAACGCAGAGTACAGGGGAAGGATCCCTGCCCTGGTCCTGCTGGCCATGCTATTTTTGATACAGTCCATGAATGCTTATGTATAGATGCCTGTCAAAATATCCATAGCATGTGCAAGTGTTAAGGAACAATTTGATGAAATCTTAAATTTAAACTCTCTTGAATTTGCAAACAGAATACTTCTTTATGTCCTATTTTTCGTGCATGATTGTTAACCTCTTGTCAGATGAGCTCTCCAAAACCTGAGTTTCAGAATATCTGTGCAGCTATTGAACTGCGTGTAGTCTGCTTGTTAACAAGAAATGAAGCTGGAATGTAAGTCACTGGTAATTAAACTCATAATTACAAAAGCAAGGTCAGACAGCAGATCCAAGAGCTGTTTGAAAATGTAATAAGACAAAAAAAAAGAGCAAACTCACATGTAATAATTCTGCCTTACTTAGCAGACTGACCCATTAGAAGATTCCTCAGCTGCATACAGTACTGAAGGCAAATATTAGAATAATAAATGCAAATTCTTTGGGGTTAGATGAGTATCTAGATTTCTATTTCAAAAAAGAAATTGAGAACTATTCATTTACAATTTAGAACATAGATCACAGCTTCCTAGCCTGAACTCCACAGCAGTTGCCACCAGCACATTTGCAGAAACAGCCTTCCCCCCACCTTTTTTTTTTTTTTCCTTGCTGTTGTTGTTGTTGTTGTTGTTGTTGAACAGGGTAATATCTCACTCCTCTGCCCATTTGTGGCCAGGAAATCTGCTTTGTCTTCCCCTATCCTGCCTTTGAATCTCCAAGAACATAGAAATCCTTAGATAACCACAACACTGCCTTTCTTCCGTTGTTGTGAAGTTGGGGCAGAGAGAAGATGAGAAGTACAGGAGGTAATCTGGACAGAGGGATTAGAGAAGCAGCATTAAAAGGGGAGCAGAAGTACCAGCTGCTAGCAACCAAAAATGGAGAACAGCAAGGGAAGGTTCACAATATTTCCTGCCAGCCTTGACCTCCTGAAGGGACAGAGGTTTTGGTGTGGCCCTCAAACTCCACATTTAGACCCTCCCCACCACCCTGACACACCAGGATGAGTGATGGGCACACAGGACATGTGAGGAGCAAGACAGCATGTGCTGCCATGCCAGACCAGAAAGCCAGTGCCTCCTCCTGTTCGCTCGCTTGTGATGAGGCCCTTGAGGGTTTGAGAAACCCAAGAAGAAGGATATTTGTTCTTTTCAAGATAGGCACATATCTTACATGAGATTTGAGCACCTGGATTCCATAGCACTTGGGAACCTGCTTGGGATTTAGGAAGTGTCTGTTAGGAAACAGAAAAATACAGGTGACATATCAAAGCTGCTTTCTGTCATGCCTCCTGCTCTGAGTACTTCAGCTTTCTGTGAGCCAAAGGCAGCCCCTAAAACTCATGGAAGGGCAGAATACTCTTGTGAGACTTAACCATACCAGATTTAAAACAAACAAACAAAAAAATATTCACCTATAAGCAGGCTTTCATCTGATATTGTAATTCTAAAAATCTGCCTTCCAACAGTTCAACTTTGTTTCAGTGAATGTCTAGCCAAGCCCCTTCTAATAAATATCATTTATGATTTCTATGACACACTTGTTTTGCAGTGAAACTGTAGAGGCAATGATCACTGGGTTGATTGACATCTAGTTATTCAATCAAACATACTTCTATTCTGCTAGTCACAGACCACACATGTCAAATTTGATGTTGAAACTACTTCTGTTAAGCATTTTGTAGAGGCCTTGGGAAGAAAATCAGTCTTGTAATGAAAATCTTAACTATGTAGCAGCTACTGCAGCACCATAATACTTATTTCTCTCCTGCTGGCAATTTAGCAGTAGCAGTACTGAACACCAGAGGACTTCTCTATGGAGGGAGAGATAACAGCACACATTTACTGAAAGGATGGGGGTTGTTTTTTCTTAACAATGGAAGTATACACAGATGGATATGGTTGCTCTCAGCTGGTGAGCAAGTTTTCAGCTGTAACTCATTGTGCCTCTTTGGGCTGGAAAAATAGATTTCACATAAGTATTCCTTTCTGGATTTATGAAAGATATAATGTGGGCAAGCTGAGGGCAGCATTAAAGAGGCAAAAATAGCCACTTCACATCATATGATGCTGAAGCCAGTTAGTACTGAGAGCCGAGACACAAGGCCATGATGAATGCAGGTAGGACAGTAACTTACTTTCTCAGGAAAATAATTTGCTCTAAATAAGACAAAACATTTTGTAAGATGTTTCTTCTGAACAGTAGGGACACGAAAATATCTTCATCATAGTTTAGAGATGGATGAAGAGAGAGCCCGTTTCTTTACCCCATCTCCTCTTTCCTAAGGCAATCACAGTTTTCAGACAGAGGGGTTAGACCAGATCTCTTTTAGAGCAGCAGCATCTTGGGGAGGTTATGCAAACTTGGTAAAATAGCAGTAGGGAAGCCAAGCCAAGCCAGCCTCCTAACTGTATCTGTTGTGCCAACCCATGATCAACTAAACCAGCTTTCTGACAGCTCCATTTCAGAGTACCTCAGGAATTATTTGGGTACCCAAGCCACAGCATCCAGGACCATCTTTGGCATTTCAGGCAATATGAACAATCCATATTGTGTCTGACAACACCTGATAGAGACCCCTGACCTTATAGCCAAGTAGCTGGAGCACAGGCAGTGAACCTTATGGCACCTTAAATTAATTTTGGCATTTATGTTTTGGCACCTGAATGACTTTGCTGATGTTTTCAAATCACAACAGAGTGCTTTCTTCCTTTTGTATCCTCACTTTGTACAAGGGGATAACAGGAACTTGCAGCTGCCACCTCTAACAGTAGGAGGCTGCCTGGATTCTTTGCTTATGAAGCAACACTGAGCAGTTCCTTTACCCAAATAACTTCTCTCCTCCTCAAGATTCTTAGAAATGTCCTTTCATTTTAAGAAGAAAGGAAATCAAAACTCCTTGTAAATGTTGTAATAGCTCAGCCTCAAAGGCCTCCTATAAAATTCATAGTTCTGCTCTTAAACCTCTGTCTTTTCTTTGGAGATTCTTCATGTAATTATACTCCAATTTTGTCCTCCTCTGAACTTTGCTGAGTTTTGGGAAGTGCTAATTATCCCAAACTAAAAATTTCTTCTGCAGTGAAAGAAATAAAACTTTCATAATTTTTTAAGAATGTCATTATTCAAGCTTTCTGGATAGCTATTTGTGTCTTGGTTTACAATAGTAATTTATTCATTGAGCTTAACCTTTTCCCCAGTACAACCAGGCCTCACACACAGACAGTTTTATTCTATACAGTTTCTCATGTTATTTCCAGAAATTACTGAAGTACTTATTTCTATTATTGTTAAGACCCTCTTGTTTTGGCCAAACCAACAGAAAATTAATTTATAACCAAAGCTTGCTCTGGTTTTGGGCAGGTTTTATTATTATTGTAAGACTATATCCATAGAAAGTGTTACATCATCTGCAAGTACACACTGAAAAGCTAAAAATTGAAAATTCAGTTAAACTCGTGTTTATGAGAAATGCACTTAGGCATGTCCTTCTGTGCAGATACCACAGAAAAAGCAAAAGCAGCTTTTAAGTACCAGGTTCACTCCAGTGACAATGCTTCTGTTTCAGGAAGTGAGCAGAAACATTCAGTGCCAGTCTTTCCAATGCAATCCCAAAGGAGACCAAAAGCTTAACTATGTCACCCTCTAGCACCTGAAATCCTTGGCTCAGAATTTTCTAGAAGGAGAGTCTGTGCTGCACTGCCACCCCTCCACTCCACTGCCATCAGATTAAACATGAGTCACCAGGCTCTTACCCTGCCAGTACCAAGTGTGAAAGACCAATGGCCCTTCCAGTACTCCATGCCAATGTGAAGCTGGGAATTTTGTCCAAGTTTTGTGAGAAAAAAATGATAACATTCTTTAGCCTTTAAATTTGCTGGAAAAAACTCCCAAGTTACATAAACACACAGTCAGAAATTGCCACCAAACAACCAGGAGCACATGAAAGACCTCTCTTGTGGAAAAATACACAATTAAGTGCCATTGTCCCCTCTATGCACTTGTCAAAACTGCTTGGGGGCTGTTGGAGTGAAGGTGGAGAGGGGGAGAGGAGAGAAAAACAGGCACTGCAAATAAGAGGAGTATTTTATCAGAGTTCACTCTTTCTTGCAAGAGTGAATCCTCAAATGGATAATACCATCCTGTGAAATCCAGGTTTCCAGCTTCATGCTAAGAAGAGGCTCTTACCTGATGGGATTATCCATTCTCGATACTGTGAGAAATGCTGCTAAATTCGCTGTGTAAGAAGAGCACACGATAAGGGTGAAGAGCCACCAGCTTCCCATTACAATGCGCATTGCCACAGAATTGACAGTAGATTCACCCCCTACAAAGAAACAGAGAAAATAAGGGTCTCTCAGCAGCTTCCATTTACAATCCCCCTCTGTGTGCCCTGTTATGTTAAACTTTGTTGGAGGTCCCCCTCTCTTCACCCTCCAGTCCACCCTTTCACTGAGGAAAAAGCACTGCTGTTAAGACTGACAATTTGAAAGTATTTTCTCCAGTCAACCTCTTGCTCTAGACAGTGTTCTATAAAATCATCTTTCAAAATATTTCCCTTGAGAATTATTGAGGATCAAATCTAAAGAACATGAAGAATGTTCTAAATAAAGAAAGTTGAATGGCGAGACACAGCTAATACACAGGAATTAAATAATTACAGTGCTCAGAATATAGGAATATTCTGTTTTCAATTCTCATTTTAGAACTGGGAAAAAAACCCACAGAGCTGCCCAGTGGTTTGTGTGCTATCTTTGTTGTATTTAAATCTGCAAAGACCGAAGCATTAGTGTCATTACGTGTTACTCTTCACAAGATTTCACATAACACAAAGATTTCTTTCCAGCAGTCTTCAAGCACAGCCATGCCTGAACATTGTGGGAGACTAAACTTTACCATTGAGCTGGTGCGAGCCACTTCAACATACACTTGTGCTGATTATATCTTACTGCACTTACACCCATCAGGGATGCCACCCTAATGAGGTGAGGGACCAAGTTTCATAGCAATAGAAAGGATTTTCCAGCCGAAGCTTTATAAGCTTGCAATCACAAGGACAAAAAGTGTAGAAAAAAGTTAACAACTTACCCACATGTCAGCATTCAAGCTGCCTTCTAAGAACAGAACTAACATTATAGGTATGGTACAAAAACTGTGTGGGTGGATTTTGCAAACAATTAGTTAAAAAAGTAACTTTGTTAATGGTACCAGTCCTACTGAATTCAGTATTATTCCTATGCCTAGAGATTCTTGAGTGTAAAGTTAGTTACAAGACCACAAATCATTTTCATATTCAAGTCAAAGAACCAAGAGACGAACTGTCTCACATGAGTTCAAAAGCATATAAATTTCTACCTATATTTATAAATTAAAAATAAACAATCAGAAAAGGTGCTAGTTTCAGAGCTGGAGAAGTGTTGTAATTCTGCACCTAGCAGCTCTGTAGTTAATTTCTACTGCAACAATTTTCCCAAAGAGAAAAAGCCTGTTAGTGCTTTTTCTGGACTTACTGAGAGACAGAAAAGCCATAAAAAAAAAAAAAATAAGCCCCCCAGACTAACCTACCTCTTCTCACTTTCCATCAGCTAGGGTAGTAAAATATATTAGCTCCCCATACCAGCCTTCTCCTTCATCTTTAGACTCTCTGGCCAAGGCTGACATGTCCTGCCCTGCCCTGCTTCCCCAAGGCACACCATCTCTGACAGCCTGTCAGTGGTGTGTACAGGGGGGTGGGTAAGTACCTTGCTGCACAAAGGCTCCGTACACCACCCAGATGGCACTGTGGAGGGTGGAGGACACAGATGGGCTGGGCTGGGCAGCGCTCTGTGCCCTCACTGCCTGGATGCGGTTCAGCACAAAGATCAAGACGCCGACGATGGGGATGGCAGCGGCGATGCAGGCCCACACCGCGAAGTCGAACGGAGCAAAGAGAGAGAAGATGTTGATTTTCTCTTCCGGCTTTCTGATCAAGATCCCCACGGAATAGTCCATGTAGCGCTTGCTGAAGTCCACGACGCTCTCTCGTTCGGGTGTTATGGTGATGGCTGAGATGGCCAGGTCTGCCCTCTGAGAGACAAACACAACAGGTCAGATCTCTTCATTTCACCACGATTTTGGACAGTGTGAACCTTAAGGAGAAACTTACTATTTCTTTCTAAAACTCATGTAAATTGTCTAAAAATAAAACCAAAATCAGTTTCACAATTTAAGCATTAGTTAATTGCACTGGTCTAAAGCAGAGCAGTGAAACATAACTCATCAAGGTACGCTGGAACAGAAAGCATCACCCTGACTCCTCTCTGGATGCGGTGAACCTTATTTAACCTGTATCCCTCACTTGTTTTCCAGAGGAGGCCTAAAACTCTAAACCATATTCACCTGGTGCACCATTTATTTAGCTTGTGTGTTTGGTAGCAAGGTGCAAAAAGGTAATGTTTGTTTTTCTCTCTGCAGAATTGCCAACTTTCCATATTCATGAAGAGACTTTATATGACAACTGGGGAGAAGATTTTGTTTGTCTTTTAAAATGAATAAAGTGATTGCAAAAATAGTAACCGGAAGAATGCACCAAAGACAACTTAGTTCCTGAAACTGCTTGGACATGAACACTTAAAATAAGTAGGTTTTACATGTTGACAGTCCTTAAAGAGTATGCAAACTCAATGAAGAATAAAACAGAAGTTAATAAATAAGATTCCCAAAGCTTTTGAAGAGCTGCAGTTAGATTTTCAATATTCTTTTATCTTAATAAAAAGAGTTCTTTTAAAAACCAGAATATGCATTCTGTTCCTTATCTCTAATTTTGTTGGGAAAGTAAGCCAAATATTAGATGAGGGAGGTCTGCTTTAAAATCCTTTGGAGTCAGTGAAACAACTGGTAGCAGAAACAACTTTTGAAATATACTATAATAGATACTTTATTGCTTCAAAGAAAGCAATTGCCAAAGAAATTTAAAAGGATTCTTTACCTTATTTTTAAATCAATGACATTCAAACAGCTTATGTCAATGCAAAATACGGTAAAAATCCTTTATGTTTCCCAGCACCAACCAAGAACACCCCCTTATCACACACAGTTGGCTATTGCTTTAATTGCTTCTATTTCTTCTTAAACATCTACTTACCAGATACTGAGCTGCCTATTTACTAGACAATGAGAAAGTTTTCAATCTCAGTAATCACTCCACTGCAGAAGAGCAACATTTTCTACGAAGAGCAGCAACATGAATATTGATTCCTTTGATACTTATTCTTGATTAACATTTGTCCCATGTCAGATAGCAGGACCATTAACAAAATATACTCTAATTTCATTTCCTGGGAGAGTCTAAGCTACAGACTTTCCCCATTTACTTAAATGGCATTCAGTTAACGTACTCCTGGATTTGCAAGACTGTAATTAAGAAAAGAAATTTGGTCCTCTCTGTTTTAAATAAATGCATAATCTTGACATCAGTTTAAATACTATTCCCCTGTTACAAGGGCCACCTTTCCTGTTTTGGAGTCAAACAATTGATCATTATCAAAAACATTGTCACAAAATGGCAGAAATTAAGTTCCTTCTACAAACAAGTAGCAAAGACTTAATGACAAATATTAAAATAATAGTAATTAATATTTTAAGTAGAATACATTATTTTTTCTCTATTTTCTATAGTAATTCCCTCACACAAATGCATGCCCTCTCTTACACCTATGTAAACACACAGATTTACACTGATATAATATTTAAGTTGAAAGCAGTTGTGAGAAAATAAAACAAGAGACCCTGTACTTCCTACCCTGTATAAAGGGTCTTAAATTGCAGTTTATATCACGCTCAAACCTTCCATAGCTCAGAAGAATTCTGCACTGATGCTTTCATCCTAATTCATTCTCTTGTAATTTGGAATGGGGAAAGGAGAAACACCCTACTCCAAAGAGTCATAATTTTGGTGTTTTGTTGTGGTTTGGTGTTTTGTTGTTTTTTTGTTTTTTTTTTTCTCCTCTTGTAGGCAGCTTCTTCTCTGTGTACCTTGTTAATGAGTTCTCCAATCATGCCATTCCACGAGCTGTTTTGGAGCTGCTGTCCATATTTCCCATCAGGAGCTTGATATATTTCATACTTGAAGCCTAGATTCTTGGCAAGTGCATCCAGAACATCAATGGAAAATCCTTTATACCGTTTTGGCTGCCCAAGTATGTTTTCTGCCACCATCACAAAAGGTTCTTCCTGAGAACAAAACAATATCTTAACTGATACTTGAAACAAGCTTGTAAGTTTGCTTCTCATAGCAAAATGATGTTTCCTAAGTTAATTAGGGACAAGTTGGCACAGATTTTGAGATGCTCATAACCTTCTGAGACAAAACTGTGAAGCGTCCCATCTGGACACCACCTCCTCAGCACCTGAGCCTGAGGTTTTCCATAGTTCTTGAGAAGAGGCAGAGACTCCAAAGACAGCTCAACCTCCTCTAGCAGCTTTCTAGTGCTCACAGGATTACCTTGTCTCTGAAATATCTGCCTCTTCTCACTGATGATAAAGGGGGCACAGGGACCTAACTTAGTGTCCTAAGTAGATGTCTACAAAACAGATACTAAGTTAAGCACGAGTCCTAGATAGGAAGATTACCACTGTCCATGCATCTCAGACTATATCAGATTTAGGAAACTGTCTTTTAGATACAATGCTTAATCTTTTATCCAGGAGACACAGTGAAATAAGAGCTAAAATCACTGCATTTAGCAAACACTTAAAATTTTGATAATTCGAAGAATAACCTTCATAGGTACTGCTTTTTGGAGTATTTTTAATTTAAAATATGTGTTGGAGCCAAGGAAATGCAGCACTTTGTGGTATGTTTTCTGTTGGGCTGGAACGTCCTGCTCTCCTGAAGGAGAATGCCAGGGATGTCCATGGCACAGCCACCACAGTTGTACCTTGGTACTCAACTGTCATGGATCTGCTCACCTTTCACATCAGCTACAGCATAAATAGAGAAGAGTAAACTAGGGGCTGGAAGGAGTGTCTTAATGATCTTATGTGGTACTCACTATTGTACCATAATTCAGAAAAAGATAACTGAAAACCACAAAAAAAAAAATCACATTCTGCAATTTGCAGACTACAATATTTCAGACAGGAATGCATTTAAGCCCTAACTTGCCCCTAATGTAGCACTTGGCTTACAGGACCTCTTTTACCACTCAGAATCTAAGGGACAGTAGTCCCAAAAGCATAACGATTTTTTTTGGAAAGATGACACCTTTCTAAAAGATATAGTTTATCTCAGTGGGAATTTATGAGCTTGATGGAGGAAACACTTGATTAAATTTTACAGCCTGCAGTGTACATGAGCCAAGATTAGATTATCAAAAGTGGCCCATCTGATCTTAAAATCCATGAAATACTGGAAATTGCCTATCCAAGTTAAAGCAAGTGTCTGGAATGCATCCCTGCACACTCAGGCCCTGAGCTGGTTCTGTGCCTGGTGGGAATTACAATGCAGAAAAGCAGTATAAGCAAACAAACAATTGCTCTGTATCTCTGACAGTGCACAGCTTCTCATAAAATAATAAAAGGCCATCATTCATCTTCCATGCTTATGTAACTGATCATCCAAAAATACAGAACAGAACATGATAGGCAAGAAGACTGCGGGAAGTGCCCAAAATACTCAGTCAGAGCCTTTCTATTTTGAGCATTTTGTTTCCTGAAAGAAAGATCCTTCAAAGAGGATCGTACCAAGACAGTCACCACTTTGAGTGTCACTCCCTGTAAGTCATTGCCCAGACGCCGCTCTTGGAGGCTGCCGTTCAGTCCTTTCTCAGAGTCCCACGTTGCCAGCTAGAAGAGAAAGGACAGTGAGCCTGAAGGACTTGTAGGCAGAAATCTTTCAGCATTTACATCAATATTTAATGGTAGCTTGACCAAATCCAGAGTGGATATAGAGAAGTTGAGAGATGTGTGGCTTTTTTTTTAATGCAGAATCAGAATTAGTGACATCCAGAGGACAGACATAAACAAGTACCTTGCCTGAATGTATTTTCATCGATGCATGCAATGTAACTGCTCTGTTATCTGTGGTATTTGTCATATTAGTTCACTTAGATCACTCTGATATGACATTTCTCTTCAGTAAGTTTATACTGCGTGACAGTCCTCAGGATTATCTGTGGGTTTGCTATCCCAGATTTCCCTCTCTGCTCAGATTCCTGCCTATTTTCAAATAATTCCCTACTGTTAATCAAAGGCCAACCTTTTTTTCTGCCACACAACATTTTTGCTCACTGATAGTCATAAATTCTTGACACAAGTTCTGTGGTGTCAAACTGTCTCCTCTTTCAGACTTTCTTCAGATCCTATCTTAAGCCTTATTTTCTTGCCCTACTTCTACCTCATTTCTAAAACAGCAACAGCCTATTGAGGTTCCAGGCTCTGATGAACATCTCATACCAACCACTACTTCATGCATCTGCTACATGTACCTGGATGCATATTTTCAGGATATCTCTCTGGAAGACTACATCTAAATATTTCATTTTTCAATTAAATGTATAATTTAAAAAATCAATTTTACTGCCTTTGCTGAAGAGAAATGCAGTCTAACTCCATAGAACAGGTAAAAGAGAAAAGTCAATCTTAAGTGACCTTTGGATTGTTGAAACTAAACATGCTCTTGAGCAGCAGCAGCTGTCAGACACTCTTTTTTGCCTTCAAACAGAATCCACAGTGTCATTTGGTTCAGAAGAGTCATAAATAGTATTGAGTAGAAACTGTTTCCTTCTTTTCTTTCAATTCTACTCTTAAGCACCAATACTATGCTCACATATGTGGTAGCTGTGTTGTTAGCTGAAGGCATGCCCTGTGAAAATTAAACACAGTCCAAGATCTGTGAAATATGGATTCCTCCTGCCAGAAGCTAATTTTCATGTAACAAGTCAAAACCTTCTTGGAAAGAACTTCTTTCACTGAAAATGCCTGTGGCTAGATGTCTTACATGATTTATTTCTGTGACTTCAGTTTTATCCTAAAGCCTCACAAATCAAATCAACAAATAAAATGTGATGGAAGAGATCTGTACAGTTTTATTTTTGTTTTCTTTCACTAAACTGATAAACAGGGACCTAGAAAAGAGCAGGACATTCAGTGAATATTCAGCAACTATCACAACTGATAAAAATTATTCTGTAGTCACTAAATCTGGAAAGCTGAGACACAGGTGAAGAATTAAAGTACACCTCCTTTTATCCAGATGACCTGGAGGATGGAGGAGGAGAATGAATGAATAGTATTCAGCTTTCTAATGACACACCTGCAAGTTAAAGTATCTCAGCTTGAGATTTAGTATTTAATAAAAATAAGGGAAATGTAACACATTCAAATTATTACTTCTCATGGACTGACATATTAATTCCTTCTCCCACACATTCTCCTTTCAAAAACTATCACAGCCTTAGACTTGAATACCCTGTGTTTCACATTCTGCACTAACTCCAGGAATTCTAAAAAATACTGGAGACCTGCCAGTGCAAAACCATAAACTTATCCCTTTTATTCAAAGGGAGCAAGGCAAAGACTCCTCTTTCTTGCAGCAGGGGTAAATGCAAGGAGAAGGAGCGTATTTCACTTCAGTGCAGAACTCTATAGTGTTCTCTACAGAGGCACAAACTTTTCAGTCTCTAAAAAGCAAACAATGCAAGCAAAATTAATAAATGGAACATAAGAAAAACCATTTATAGAAAGAATTTTTCCTGTGCTTTGGACATTTTACTTGTTCAGAACTGTGCCAATTTTAACCTCTACGTCTTGCAGACAGAATTTTGTTTATAGAACTGATGTATTTACTGATATGTCTATCAATTTGTGACAGCTGACCTGTCAAGATCAGTGCCTGAGAAACTAATTTCCAGCACTGTTACACACAATGAGTACTGCTGTTACGGCCATTAGAGTTTCATTCTTTGGAGAAAGATGTACCAAGTTCCTACCAGAAGTCTGAAGCCAAAGGTTACAGCACAGCCATCATCTGATAGGAGATAAAGGGCTTTAAGATCTGATTACAAAAAACAACTACCTGCAGAATCAGCACTTGCGGAATGTGTTTAAAAAAAAAAAATCAATGGTCTCTGGAACATGTATTTAATGGCAGTCTGGGTGTGAGTTTTCTGAATCTCAAGTTACCTGGTTATGTGAGTTTAAGTTTTGAAATCAGCTATTTTACAAAAGATTTTCAACTTAAACCTTCCTAGCTTCTGTTTCTGAAACAGCCTTGTTGCTGAGAATCCCAAGAGTTCCAGTCATATATCAGAAGTTAAATCATCTAATAAAGACTAACCAGAGGAAAAAAATGTGGAATTCAAACAACAAGCTAATTTGTTGGAAAATTCTGATTCAAGACAAGCGTCTGATCTTTATCAATATTTATTGCATTTTCAGCCAGAACTATGAGGAAAGGTCTGAAGAGAAAGTCACAATTTTAACATTGTTTTCACCCTCCAGAAGCAATTCAGTATGAAACGAACACACTTTCTCAAAATACAAGCAAGACAACTACATGATTAGACTACCTAGGAACGTCAAATGATGAAGGATCTGCTGTTCAGGACTTTTCCCTGAAAGGTACTGATATCTGTCAGGACCTCCAAAGAAAACTTAATGCCAATGTAAGTTTAGGGTTCCTGAATTCCCTTTGATAAACCAGAAGTCAAACTCTATAAAGCTGTTTCATGACTTTGTTAATTATGTAGCTGTTGGCTGCCCAACATTTACTTTACTGATTAGATCCCCAGGGGAAATCATATTGAGATGTCATGGTAAACTCACACCAGAGAATATCAGAAACAACTCCATGAAAGTGTGAGAACTCTCATCAGCATAATGAGGCAGACAATCCTGCTCAAATAAATCAAAGCTGTATGAATTAAACTCTGATGTGCAAGATTCACTACCTCCTCTGAACCTGATCAATTAGGTTGAGAGCCTGTGTGCCACTTCCTTTAGGAGATGAAACCAGTTATAAACTCAGTTATTTGTTACACATCTCTTTGTCTGCAAAGTCTGCATGTTCATGCTACTCAATTATATAATAATGACATATTCCTTGAATCAGGAATTTGAATTCAGATTTTCTAACTGTGCTGTGAACACTCACACCATTAGTCTGTGGCAAATGTCTGTCTCAGGCCCAAACAAAGTGAGATGAAAAATTTCCCAAAGTACTAGTAAATACAGTTGAAAACTGACATTAGCAAAGAAGTATTTAATGTTTGCATCACAGTTTTGAATATGATCAACTAAGCTATTTTAGTTTATGACACAGTAGCTACTGCCCAAATAATGCATGTCACTGCTATCTAACACCATTTTAAGCATGACACCATGCTAAACAGGATTTACTTTTCAGGAAAAATGTGATTTTTATAAGAAATAAAAAATTATAATTATCAGCAGATGTAAAGTAATGTCTGAAATGGTAACAACCTATTCAGAGCATAAGTCTTCTCTTTTACCGAAACCTGGAAACTTCTGTCTGGCGACTCCTATGGAGCAAAGTTGCACTATCCAAAGACATTAAATTGAAAACTCCTGCCTTGACACTTGAAAAACTTGTAAGAGACAGGAAAGAGAGCGCAAGGCAGGCAGTTCTCGTGTTAAGAGACAGAGGCACCCATACAGACCAGACCACATTTTCTGTGAATATGAAAGCTGTTAAATAAATTAATATATGCCAATCTAATAATACTTTTAGATTAAATTTGAACTGAAACAGATTTCACTTCAGTGACAACCTGCTTTTTAACCTTGAAGTCAACACAGTGTATATCAAGTATGATGGTCTTGTACCATTGGTGCCTCACTCCCTTTGCCAGTCTTGCAATACAGCTAAACACTTACTGAAAGATTGACACTATGAAAGCAGATTTTAAGTGAACATGATAATAAAAAATTACCCAAACAAACAAAACAGAAGCAAATTAATGTTTGTAGGAAGGAAATATGAAAGAAGGCAATGGCCCATTAAATAAATGGAGCAAACTGGACACTCCTCTGTTGCAGTTCTCTGAGATAAAATGAAGTTCTTTCAAATACTAAAGCAAATTCATGCCCACTTAAAACATTTAAATCCATTATTCTTTTTTAAAAGCAATATAACAGTAATCTACAGAATTTGCTGTCCTTCACAACAAGGTATTAGCAGAACTCTCACTTTGAATTATGTGTCATTATTAAAGAACTGATAGGATTCCTTAAACAGCATTTCCATTTTTATGAATGGATTTGCCTGGAAGGCATAAAAATATTTTCATTTAAAATATGGGATCACAATTAATAAAAATTTAAAAAGCATTCTGGACTCTGTATTTATGTAATCCACAGTAATACAAATCAGGTTTAGAAAATGAAAAGGTATCAATTCTCATACTTGCAAGCAAATCCAAACATTGACACAATTTATTTTCATCACAGCTACATAACTATTAGGAATATTCTAACATTTCTACTCCAAAGCATAATCTTATTATTAGGGATAAGATAGTGGAAAAGATCACCAGAAGAACTGATTTAAGCTATGATCCAGCATGACTTGACCTTGTTTGCAGTGAAATAAAAGCAAGTCATCCTGCTGTTATCTCTCCAGATATTTATTCTATACTGATATTCTGCATTTGTTTATATAAAAGATGTATCTTGCTTCCAAACATGCAGAGTGTGATTGGAATACCTATGTACCCACAGCCACAGAGCCACTGAGAACTCCGAAACATAATAAATTTACAGAGCAGAGAACTGTGAACCGAGTTTCAAATGGTCCTTAAACTCTCAGTCTTCTGGGTGAAAATTTTATTCCGCCCTGTTCCATGCTCAAGATGCTCTCTTTGCCATTAAGGGCCCACACAAGGATTGTATCTCCTTGGCAAAAGTTCAGAGGAGAGCAGGGAGATCATGGAAAGCTGCTTCAGCAAACAGTCTGCATCATTCATCTCTTGGGACAGTAAGCTCTTGAATGGCAATGACTTACCAACATAAAGTTAGAAAAGTGGAGGACAGGGAAGAGCTGCCTGCCCTGGGGCTACTGTGCCATTGGTGCTTCTACAGAAGGACCCTGAATTTCTGTGCAGGACAGTGAAGGACATAAGTGTGACTGTTGATGCTTGAATAGGCCTTTAAGAATGTGAGCTCTTCAGAGAGAAGAATGCCATTTATTCCAATTTTAGTGCAAATTTAATTTTTTTACAAATTTATGGTGCTATATTGCTGATAGTAAAATTTCTCCAGAGAACCACAGGAAGATGAGCATGAGGCAGTAAGACCTAAAAATTAACAAGTAATTCTGGAAAAACTTGACTGCTTTTTCAATAGTACTGCAGAATTAATAGGTAGATGAAGAGAAGAGCACAATATGCTTGTATCTGAATTTTACTTTTAGGTCACACAGGGTCTTTTGAAACCTCACATAGGAAAATCTGATTTTGTTTCCATGATATCTTATTATTTACTAACTAGCTTCTAAGCAACAATTAAGAATGATATATCAAGATGAGGGGTAAACTTCTGAGGTATCTTCGAACAAGTCAGTATTAATATTTTCTTTATTCAACAGCTTTTTTAATGTTTTGGAATAGGAAATTAATAAAACGAAAAGGTCTATGATGCAAAGATATCTCAAAACTGAAAAGAGCTGAAAATATGTCAGATGAGTACAGTGAGAAAAATAAATGGAAGTTATAAGAATTCAGACATGAAACAATAATATGCATCTTGCATAACTAGAAGCAAACACTGATGGAACAGAAAAATGGGAAATAGATACTTCAACTGAAGAAATAAACAGAAATTAATGTTTAAAAATGGTGCAGGGTGAGCTGCAAATGATGGTAAGCCTGTAAAAAAGGGTGGCTACAGAAGTACCAGTGTGGTTCGGGACTCCAAATGTCTCATGGCATAAGCTGCACAGAGAGCAGTCACAACAGAGCTGAGAAGAATATACAGTCTTAATACTGGGTTTAGCATCTGTCTGAACAAGATTTAGTCATGCTAGAAGAAAACCAAGTGAGAACAGGACATATACTACTGGGGCAGGAGATTCAGTTTGTACAAAAACAATAAAAGATGCAACTGTGAATATTTATGATAACAATGACAAAATGGGAAAATTAGAAACAAAACTAGATATAAGGCAAGAGAACTACTGCTATTAACTTCTAGTAATCTACAGAGACACTTTCACTTCAAATACAACCCGTTTCCTAGAAACATTTATTCGTTCTCAATGCAGACTGTGAAATGACAAAGAGATAAAAAGGCAGTGATTTTTTCAGCATTTCTAAACACAACCATTTTTCACGGGAAAGGCTTGGCCTATCCAGGATATGAGGAACTGCCTATATAAAGAAAGTCAAAGAACACTGGTGGCTCCTGAATTCACCAGACATATCAGATCTGAACCAGTGTTTCACCAGCCAAAGGCAGTCAGGATACTTTTGTCCTATGTGAAACAACTTCCAGTCACAAAGTTCAAGGTTTAACCTGTGATCTCATCAGTTTGCCATTTCTCAGGTGAGTGGATTAATCACCATCTTTAAGGCTAGTATAGTTATTCACAAAGGTGAAAGGTATTGGTGTAGTCTTTTTGAAGAATGTCATAATTCCTGACAACTTGAAAACCTCAGGTACTCTCATCTCCAATGAACAATCCATTCCCCACTGCTGAAATGAAGCCATTCCTAGAATTCAGCCAGGGAGAAATTATGTAGAAAGTGCACAGGAGCAATTTAAGGTCCCAGCCTACAATCGTTAACTTAGAAAGCCTACGTAATACCAGTGAATCCTGAGAGTTACACTTATATAAAATTAATTGAGCATAGACCAAGAATAGAAAATAAAGAAAGTTCAAGAATGCTGAAGGAGGGATTTGAGTAGGAAAGAGCAATTGACCTGAACTGACATATCTAAGGAAACAGATATACACCACTGCTCGCCTGAGAAGCCAGAGAGATAAATGGCAAATGTCTAGGATTAAGATGCCACATAAAGTCTGCCCTTGAAGCAGCATAATGTCCTTCAAATCTTGTAAGGGAACTGGCTCACAATTAAGAGAGAAGAGCAGCAGTAACTGAGTCACTACCACATAGATGGTCCCATGAAATTCTGATTTAAAATTTAAGAAAACAAATCTCCAATTGTGCAAATAAAATGTACATCAGCAAGAAGCTCCACAGTAACAAGCAGAAAATTTGTACAAACTGGAATAAAAATTTCAAAATAACTTGAACAGCTCAAACCCAAAGAAAAATATTAAAAATTACATTGCCTTATACAAAAATTCAAATTATTATCAGGAAAAAATATTGTTATGTAAGATCAATTACAGTATTTAAGCATTATCATCCAGAGAGGAACTAGAGTCTAGGCTATAGAGTCTCTCTCTCTTTCTCCATGTCACAATAGATCCTACATTAATACATAGGGAATACTTAGAGGGGGAAAAACAATAGCTAGTCCAGATCTGTGGGGATAGTTTAGGAGGACAGAGGACTAAAAGCAGAGGTTTTGGTAGAGGTATCTCAGCATTAATATTCTTATTCTCTAAAAGCCGGTGCCATTTACTCAGCTCTTGCTCTACAAATTCTGCTGATCATTGCAATTAACTATTTTGACCCTATTTATCCTAACTCAGCAGTATCTTGCTCCCCAACTTTTATGGTTCTTCATTGCAGAGAATATAAAATATTTTGATGTGAGAAAATCTGTTTTCCCTCATGTTTATCATGAGCCAAAGATCAATTTAATTAAATGTAATGACCATACTATTAAAAACTATGTTACATATAATAGACCTCTACCCATAAATGAAGATTAGACACATTATCTCTTATCTTAATAATACTAAGGAAGTAAAGACATTCTCATACATGCATTTATGTATATTGCTTTCTGTAGTACCTGGCTGAGTAATTCCATGCAAAATTGACACAGTAGTTTTCTGTAACCCTATAGGTGGTGTTGACAGTGAAAGACTTCTTATACCCCCTGGGAATGGGTCAGCACCATATACTTTATACTGCATAGACATAATTTAATATTATGTTAAAGGACATAAATTATGAATATCATCTTTGTTGAAATAAGATGCTGCTCCACTATTTGGCAGAATGAGGCATTATTTTGCTAGCAAGTAATGAATTTGGGGTGGTGTCTCTTTCCATACTGTGATAGCTGCTGAGCATCTCTGACCCCTCATACAATACAGAGAAATATCCATGTTCTGCTGTGCTGAGCCTGAGCAAAGCTGCCTGGGGCAGCAAATCCACACCTAGCTCAAAAGGGAGCCGAAAGGACATGGCAAGATAAATGTAACCTGTTAATATTCATTATATAAAAGTATAAATAGGCCATCTTCAGCTCTGGTAGAATAAATTGCTTCAATTAATACTGGTCTTTGAAGGAGCAGTGACTGCAACATGCTGATGTTATTAGTGCAGCAACACAGGCACTGAAAAAGATGTAGCACTAAATGAAGCGATCATAAGAGTGATGAAAACAATATGAACAAGAATATTATCCTCTGATGGCTTCTTTATAAAGTGCAGGAGAGTATTGCTCTGTCTCCAATTTTCTCGTGTTTAATTTCCCTAACACAAAATCACAATGTGGTGAAAAAAGTGTTGAAAATAAATTGAAGGTATTTTCTCCTAGAATCTCACAGGCTCCTCTCTTGAAAAGCAGACAGAAAACCTGTACCCCTCTCCATATGAAGTTTTGCCACTTTTCGCCACTTTTCAAGGCTTTAAGCTATGAAAATGTCTCTAGCATAGAAATGCTGGTGAATCAGATTGGCAGCACTGATATAGCAAAAGATGTATGTGCAGCACCACAATTGTTTTAAGGGTCAGACGAATTAACCGTGAGTACCCAAGATCCTGCTGAATCAGGCATTCACCAGGGGCATTGTAAATTACCCTTTGATATGGATAATCAGTCTCTAAGCATAAAATTAAAACTGTTAAGTAATCATAAAAGTTAGACCAATCCAGATATAAAATCCTCAACAGATGTCACAAGTTCGCAAAGGAAAAACCTTTACAGCATGAGCTCCTTGCCACTGGGTTACCTGTGTGAAAGCCAAACTAGACCCTCATCTTTCTTTTACCATTTAAAACCAGACAAAGTCATTGCTCAGGAAGAGACAACAGGGGCTGGACTCCAAGGATACTCTGTGTGCTACAGCTGAATACAGAAAATCTGGTAGCTCAAAAGTAGCTGCTTGTGGACAAAACTGAAACAATTCCCCACGCCATTACTCATTATATGTGGGTAAAATGGAAACAAATCTGTTTCACACAGAGAACAGATTCTTTTCCAAGCTTCCAAATGCTTTTGGGTGGGCAATTAGGAGCTTTTGAGAGAACTACCCTTGTTATCTATGCAATAGTGAACTCAGCAGACTGTCTTGCAAAGAAAAAAGTCATCAAAATGTTGAATCAAGAAAACAAATTCCTGTTGATTTCCTATGCATTCTTGTCCTGCTCTGCGCAGTGTAGTAACAAAGACCTCTCTGTAGTGATGTTCTAATAATTTTACTGGGGAGGGAGAGCAGGAGAGGTTTGTGCAAATGGACAGCTGTCAGGACCTGCCATCTTTTCCAGTTGCTCTACATGTCAGCTTCAGCTCTGCACTTTTGAATTAACTGGTACGCTACTACAACTGGTTTTATATATATATATATATATAAAGCAGCTGCTCTTTTTTACAATTCCTTACTGGCTTTCTTGGAAATTATCTGAGCTCAATGATTTTGATGTCTCACTACATGTTCAAGAAACCCACACGTATTTCTGCAATTCTAACAACTGAACTTTTCATAGCCTGGCCCACGAGAAACAGACTGTGGCGTGATTTCACCAGAAGACCTCCTGAAGATTGGCCATCATGAATTCACTTTCTGATTCTGGGTCATGGCACTGAGTTATCTCAGAGTGAAAGCCAAATTCAGCCCACTCTTTGGTATCATGTATTGAGCCCACTCTCAATTCTGTGTTGAAAAAATGCTCTTCTCTCATACTCCAGACACTTTTGAAAAGGTTCACAACTTCAAGAGTAATATTTTGTAGAAACTTAATTAAAAAATAAAATTCTATCTAAAAATTTCACTTGCAAAGCTTTGAGATTATCTTCTTACGTTTCCCATGACATTTGTATACATCTGTTATTTTATTCCATTTTCCTACCATTGCTATTATCTAATTACCTCAAGATATTTTGTTGGCCCTGATCTAACAATAAGGACAATGTTCTAGAGGAAAAAATATCCTCTTTGCATTTTATTTCAAAAGGTGTGGATTTAAAACTGTAATTTGTAAAACAAATTCAAAACTTTAACACAAAGAGGTTAAAGTCTTAAATAAAATGTTGCTATTTTAAAATGACTGTTAAAAAATAATATTTTATCAGAATTGCTGTCAAGATAAGTTAATATTCTCTCTTGACATCAGTAAAAGCCCTAAATGCCAAAGTTCCACTGCTAGAGATTTTAAGTGAATTTTGACCAGGTCTGGTTATCAGCACTGGCATCTACACCCATATCTATGGAACACTGAAAATTCATGTCAAATTTGAAAGTTCTGTTTTTACTGAACTTGCCCTTATTTTGATCTTTACAATATGACTCTGTCTTTATCCTTGCTTCTCATAGCAATGACACAAAATAACTTCAACAATTTGCAGATGTTTTTCTACTCTACAGCAAAGAAAACAACTGAGTCAAAACCCCATAACTTGGTGTTTGGTAATGGACAATTACCTCTCCAAGAAACAGGAGAACAGAAGAGAGTATTAATGAAAACATGACTTTCCTTCTTTGTAATGATAGGCATTTAATGGTTTTAATTAACAATAAGCTATATTGAAACAGCTTTCAAAAATATATTTATCCCTTGGGCTTTGTTATATACATAGAACAGGTTTTGTAAGGGAAATAAAATCATCTTGCTCACGAAGCCAATTAGCAGAGAATATACAAACATTATGTCCATAGATATTATCATTTATATAAACTATATGCTAGTTGCTAAGTATTCACCAGGAATATAACAATACACTTAGCTAATCTTTGAATGGCCTTCATAAAGCAACTGTGGTAAGCATGAAAAATATTTTTCCATGTCACTATTTACTAACCTTTTGCTTACAACCTATTTCCCTACTTCATTTTTACCTGCTGCAAATCAACATTGAGGAGAATTATTAGCTTTTTAAAAAAGTACTGGAAGTTCAGAACTTCTGAGCAATTTTACAGTGACAGACAGTGCACATAGGGTATATAAGAAAGATTGCTGAAATAAATACTTTTCCCAATCTCCACAAACTGACATGTACCTGTGAAACTCCATCACTAGAAAGGATGTGGCAATTTCAGCAACATAGTCAAAGGTAAGAAATAAAAGCAGGTAAGAAATACAGCTTGTACTATGTGTAATGCTTAAAGGCTCACCTTTCTATAGCTTTAAAAATGAACACTGATCTCCAAGAACTCTATGAGATCACCCTACATCATGTTTAGGAGGATTCACTGATTCACTAAGTTTATGTAATTACTGCAAAGCACATTTAATATTGCATCAGGTGTGGTGCTGTTTTCAAAGTCTTGACAAAGCTTCTAGAAAGGTCAAGCCTGATCAAATTAGAAAATAGCACATGACTTATGCGTGGTTCAAACTTCTCAGTGGGAGGAGACAAACTCTTTCTGCCCATAGAGGGCCAAAGATAAAGCAGCAGAGCCTCTGCTGGGGAAAGGCAGCAGCTTTCTGGGAATGACCCAGCGGTCAGATCTCATTTAAAGATCACCCTACCTTAAAACATTACAAGATTTATTTCTACAGCGTAAATGGCTCTTGGTCACTGTGGGGCAGGTAGTCCTTCAACAATAAACAGCAGAGTATTTGTATGTAGCATTAGGACTAAAATGCATAATGCCCTCAAAGAAATATGGATGCAGAAATACAGCAAAGAATTACTACAAACATATCTGAGGAAGAAAAAACCACACACATTATAGCCATTAAATCCCTTTCTTACTGCTTTAACCCAATATTCTTTTTGTTGCCATGGTGATTGTTATCCAGCCATTTATACATTTAAAGAAAAAATCAGTATTCTTTCTCATGAAATTCAAAGTATGAGAAATATCTCCTTAATGCAATATAAAGACTATTTCCTCAGTGGACCCATCAGGCATTCATTTTCCTAAGGTCTTCTGAGTCCATTTAAACTCCTCTCTTCCACATATTCAGTGGCAATGAATTTCAAAATACAAGCATGCAGTCTCTGAAAATGTACTTTCTCTTACAGGTTGTAAGTTGGCTATCAGTTCATTTTATTAAGTATCATCTAGATTTCAGCTATGAGAAAAAATGAGTAATTGTTCCCATTTCATCTCTGTGGTTCCTAAGCACCTGGTCACACTCCCTTCTTTTGCCTGGTTACTGAGCTGAAAAATAGTGTCCTGTATACTCTGTTCATATAGAAGCAATCTGATATCTCCAGTCACAATTTTTCCTCTTATCTTTTCTAGTTATTCCATATATTTTTTGGAGAGGGGGTTGGAAATAAAAATCATAAAAATGCAACCCAATTCAAATGATAGAGACGGGTCAAAAATCAGCTCTTGGAAAGTTCAAAATCTGACCTTAAGAAAGTCAACTTTCTGGTTCAAGTATTAAAACTTTATTTTAAAATGATCTTAAAAGAGTTGCCTTAAAAACCCTCAACACCTCATTTCAGCATTAAAATGCAGAAACAGATAAACAAGGAAAGAGAAAGCAAATGTCACTAAAAGAAATTGAATATATTTAGATAATATATACATACAAAATGGAAAATAAATACTTACATATTTTTGCACATATATATGCACAGTAAGATGTAGAATTACTTAATGTTTCTTGGAAAAAAACCATCTTTCATCTATTAGAAAAACATTATAACACCCTCCATTGTATTTTTTGGAACTCTGCCTAAAACCCTTCCCTTGCACAAGTAGAGAGTGGTGTATACAAAACAAAAAGCTATGAGGTAGTAATAATCTCTCTCCTCTCACTAGGTCTACATTAAAATTAATAACATATTGGTAATTGCTGCCCACAACTCTTCATGAGGCTGAGGGGAATTTACATCAATTTCTGAACTTTCAGTATTTCTGTTTCCATAAAGCACATTGGGCCTCTACAAGTGTTCCATCCAACTACAGACTTTGCTCACAAATCAAATTGATTAAAGGAAACAAAATCAACAGTGTGTTAATAATTATGGGGTTTTCTCCACATCTCCATGGCAAAATATCCCCAGCTCTTGGAGCAGACTTAGGACAAGAACTGATGGCTGGCTGTCCATCAGCTTAGAAGCTCGTGATACTTGAGTGAAAACTTCCCCATTATTGAACTATAAAGGCCTGCATTAGAGATTAACAACCACCTTCACTTCAAACTGCAGCAGCTACAGGGAGGGATGAATGAGTAGGTGACAAATATCATCATCATACCAGGCCAGGAGATGCTTTTAAAATACTTCTAAATGATACTCCCAATGTCACAGTTAGTTGAGACTCCGTGCCTTGATGGACATACATAACTGACCCAGTCAAGGATTGGGAAGAAACTCCAGTAGCTGACTGAGATCCTTCCAGAACTAGCAGCTCAGCCCACGAAAGCTGTGTCTGTTCATTGCTCAGAAGCAGAAGACCACCTACACTGAGGGCTGTCAGTCTGGTACCAGCACAAGCACGCATTCACTTTTGGAATTCCAGGAAGGGAAAAACATTTGAATGTTTCTCATTCAAACCATATTGAAAGACCTGGCTAACCAGATGGGTTGGGTACCCAGGTCACGAGCCCTGCATCCCAAGAGAGGCAAAATGCAACTCTACAGGTGGTCCTTGAAAAGGCAGATTGTGATTAGAGACAGCTCCTCCAGCAAAGGATTTACCCCAGACTAAATCTAAGATCATAACCGCACTAGCTAAAATGTACTCTTGTAAAAATAAATCCCTTCCCACACTCACCTAGGGCTGTCATAAAAATGGCATTTCTTCATCTCTCCTTTAAGAAACATACAGCTGTCATTAAATATATACATATGATATACATGATATGTGTAGACAGATATATATGTATGCATAAAGAAGTCTGTGAAGTTATCCCTTATAAGAATCTGGCTGAGTTTAAATTGCTTTTCAGTACTAAATGTCACAGTCACTATAGAGAGCTACAATTTAAAAATCTTATGGAAATGAAAAAAAAAATCCCAATATTGCAAACTAATTTTCATAGTTTTTTAACCTAGTTACTTCTTCTTTTGGGATGCTTCTATCTCCTTATGCTGAGTTTCCTAGTCTTGAAGTAGTACCACATTGGTTAATGAATATTGGCCCCCTCAGTAAGCAGGAGCTGGCTGTTAGTATGAATAAATCTCATGGCAATGACTTTCATCAGGGCTTCGGTTTGTATTAGTCTGGCAATATTACAGAGGCTGCATGTGCACAGAGCCAACCAAGGAGAACTAAGGCTAATTTGTATAATAGGCTGCATCTGAATATGTCAGAAACTATCGGTTAAGGAATTGGTTAAGACTAAAAGACCAGCCATCCCATCAAACAGTGACAGTCACCAGCACATCATTGCTATCCTCATAGCAGCCCACCATATCAGCACCGATTTCTTCACAGGCCCATTAAAGGTCACTTAGTGGACGCTGTGCAAAGTGCTGACATTACAGCTCACGCAAGATTTCACATCCAATACTCCTCAAGAAAACAATCTGACACTCTTCCCATCTCTGGCAGACATGGTTTAGGATCTGATAAACATTTCAATGATGTAAATTACTACAGCAGACTGGCTATTAATGTGTTCTAAGATATCACACTGTTAAGCTACATAACCAAAATGCACATAAGGTTTTTAATTCTTTTAAATTTTTTCCTGAAAAATACAATACTACTGTAAAGACAACCTGGAAAACAAAATGTTCTACACTGGAAGACAGCAGAGAAAACACTATACTTTTTTGTTTTGTTTAAAGAGTTTTATTACTTCTGTTGAGCAAAAATTTTGAACAGAGGCATTTTGGGACAGAGGGAAATGGCAGAAGAAAAGGGAAGGCATGTGCTGGTACTGTTCTCTACATAACTAGAACTTGCACCTGCACCTCAGTGTAACAGTAGCCTCTGTGCTAGATGTAAGAAGACTAACACTAGATACCATATTTTGACCAGATTTCCTATGTAACAAAGCAGTTGCATATGAAAGAAATAAGGTAAAAGAAGGAAAAAAAGAAAGCACATTGGAATTGACTGACTTTCCTCCTTTTCACAGATATTCTGCATTTTCCACTGAGATGCAAAGCTAAATTGAAGCCTGATGTGAATGCAAACCCAGGAAACTCAGCAGAACTGCACTCATCATTTTTGTGCTGACCTGTGCCCCTAACTCTTTTTATTGCTTTATAGTAAACACCTTATTTTGCAACACAAACCAAAGGTATCTGCCTCTCACTGCCACCATTCCTGTCTCATTTCCCTGAAACCCAAGCTCAAGATCTCATTAGCTTTCTCCCAGGGTAGTTGCCCTAACATAACATGACTTCATGTCAGGCTCACTGCATCATGCCATTCTAGGTGTGGCACTGCTTCCCCAAGCATTGGCACTCATTTCATTTGTTCATATCTGGCTCACACAACTTTTGTTGTTCCCAAGAAAAGGTTCTGGCTACGCCTCTTAAAACCACTCTAAATTTGGACTGGCTCTGTTAAGGCTGTAATCCAGGCGGCTTCCTTAGACACCAGCCTGACACAGGGGTGGAATTGGAAACAGGAGCATATTTCTATAACTAGTCCAAATCTAACATGAAGATGGATGGAGAACTGAGGAGGGAAGACTGACAGGGTGAAGTAGGAGTCTTAGGTTTGCATGAGCAGATTATTATAAAATACCAGCAACATATGATAGTGCAGTTCCTGCAATATCAGTTATTTTTCTACTCCCATAACAATTTGATTACTTCAGGTTTCTCCACTGCAGTGATACTGGAATTGATTTAAACACATTAATGCCCCTGGAAGTCATAAGGGCTTTTCACAGAATCTATAAAATGAGGAGGGAAGAGTCATGTTCCATGAAGATATTGAAAAGCAAAGTGTGCCAGACAGACCTACCCCACACAGCCCCAAACCTTTAATTAAGAAAGCCTGATATTAAGTTGTACTCAATTACAACATCTGTAATTTGCCACTGTGCTCCCAGAGCTAGTCCCAGAGCTTGTGAGACACCTTTTCAAGCTCTCTTTTGGGCACACTATGACTATCATACAATGTGCTTGTATTATAATTAAATTTGGCATAATTACTTTACAGAGTGATCAGTGACAGTCTATTGTTCAGGAAGAATTAATCCTTTGAGCCTTCCAACATCATTTTAGTTTCTGGTTCTAAATGAGATTTCAAAGAATGTAATTTATAATAACCAAAATCCCAAATGCATACTTTAATATAGCCTTCCTTTGTTAGAGCAGCTCACCAGTAAAATGCTTCTGAATTAGGACACTCCTGGCATAACAATTTACCTATGCTGCACAGGACCACTCAGATGAGGAAGAAACCCAGCAGGAATGCTTAACTAATGCACTTCCATGTCTTCTTCTGCCTTCTTCTCAAAATATGGATGCTCTAGAACCCTTTCAGAGCCAATTCCTTCCCCTGGGAAGGAATTCAAGTAGCATCCTTCCCCTAGGAGAATGCTTGGTTTTCCAGAAGCAGCCCAAGAAATCCTCCCATCTGAAACTAACTTAAGTCTATATTTAAAGGAGGTATCATGATTAGACTTGAGAAAAAGCTACAAATGCTACCATAGGAGAAACTAGACAGTTTGGTTTCCTCCCAAGATGAGATACAGAGCTGAGCTTTCCACAGAGGGAAATCTAAGTTGGGCAGTGTCAAAACATTCTGTTTAGGTATTTTTAATCAAGTAAAATGTTTTGACAAAATGGAATCCTTGGAAAAATCCTTTGCAGATCTCTGCCATTTGAGTTTTAAAATCTATTTCCCTTTTTGTATTGACTGCAATCCTAGTTCTCAATTTCTTTCTATGGACCAGTTGTTAAGCATACTATAAATATCCTACTGAATAAATTCCTACAATTGCACTCCAGACCCTCAGGATCACCATGTACAGGAAATACATGAGAGAACCTGACCCACAATACAAAGCAGAAGATATTAAAATAGGTCAATATTGCGGGATTTTTTTTTATTATCTTGTCAAAATTAAACCCTTTGGGCCAGTTAAAAAATTCTATATTTCAATTTAATATTTTTTTTACCAAAATAAAGGTTTTTCTGTATAACTTTATCCACCAGAAAATCATTTCAATGAAAAACTGTCAACAAGCATCATGAATGATCTGATTTTCCTAAACACCATGTTAAAAAGCTCTCTTTTAGTCTACTTGACTAATTAGGTTCTCTCAACTATCAAGACTCAGTCAGCAAGGTTCACCTGTGCAACCAAGGATGCTGGCCACAGTTCTGGAGATGAGATCCCAGGAAAACTTCACTGTTAGGATGATCAGCACTCAATAATGTGATATTGAAACTGAATCAAATGGCATCGCAGAACACATTTTGGGCAAAGCCTGAGAAAATCTATGTATTTCACTTCTGCCACCTGATAGGTAGAACAAGAATTTGTTCAGAAAGCATATAAATTCTTTTTTTATAGACTGAAGTAATTTAGCAAAATAAAAGAGAAGCACTGGCAGTCATTCTGCTCATGCATCATGTTTAAGGTTAGCTGGTTTATGAATTAGTTTGTGAACTCCAATTGCAGTGTTGCCAGCAAGACTGATTAAAAGTCCTAAAGTCTCTAGATGCCAGAGTAATATAAGGCTCTGTACTGGTTTTAAGGTAAACCAGCAGGAGGAATGGACTCAACACGAGAGATATTGTAAGCCAGAACTACAATTTAA
>JAWWLZ010000174.1:7752646-7771543 GCA_035041345.1 Poliocrania exsul
CACATGCCTTTGGCTCCATGTCCAGAATCCTTGTGCCAAATTAGACTCTGAAAGAATCTCATGTTTAGCTGATAAAAAGATATTGTAAACACAAGTTCTTTGCTTTCTTTCCCACTTAGACTTCTGTAATTCATTTGAATCAAAACAAATCACAGAAACCAATGGTCAAATGAAAATCAAAAATGTCACATATTTTAATTATTCATTGAATCCTCTTTTTTTCAGCTCTGTTTAATGCAAGACCCATTGAACACACAGCAGTAATATTTGTATTTCAGCCAGTTCACCAGTTTAGAAATCATTTGTAGCCTGGGTTCCAATCTCAGTTGAGAGTTTCATATATTTTTGGAGCGTCCCTCCTGCTTGAACATGTCCAGGCTAGCCTTTTCAGCCCATGACAATTTATGTTAATAACCCCTTGGAACCATTTTAACTGCCTTCCAATCCTCATCAGTCCTTGTTCCACAAACTACCACTGATAAGTCATCCTTTACTTTTCATGATATAGCATCATTCATTCTGGAAATTATGTTCTCTAGAGTTTTTCACTTTTTTATCTCAAATTCTTTTGTATCATCTATACTTAAAACATCTCTTTTTGTGTTTACGTAATTTATATTCTCAGTTATCTTCCTTAGTAAGACAAGTGCCAGTTGTGTTGTATCTTTCATATTTATATTACATTGATCATATCTTAATTAACAATAAAATACACAAGCAGAATTGTGCAGTCTTCACAATTATGTTCACAGGATTGTTATAGCACTTTATCATTACTGTACATGGGAAACAACTTGCAGGATTCCTGCCTACCAATATAAAATTAGTTTTCAAGATTTAGGTGTATAATAGATTAGAAAATATTTCTCTAAGAGTAAATTTCTTCTGCAGTGTGGTGCTAACTCACTCTTAAAGAATAATATTTTCTCCTGTGAAGCAGAATGTGTATTATTTAGAGGAAAAGAAAAGAAAAAAGCAGCACGACTTTACCCTCCGCACATCTTTGCCAAAGGTTTCGCTGTAGCTCGTGCCCAGGATTTCAAACTGCACATAGGGGTTGGCACCATCTTCTCTGAACTCCATTACACCAGTAAGCCCAGTTATGTGGCCCTAAGGAAATAAGTTTCAGAAATTTTAGAATAGAACAAATTCACCTTTATTAACATTCCTCTCATTAAAGGTATGCCAAATTTGCTTTGAAAATGCTTACAGTGAATTTAAATGTGGCAATAGCATGTTCTTCAGTAGCTCACACCCAGCACCAGCCAAAATACTATTTTCTTTTGGTTAGAAAACTACTTTAGCACTAACATATCCACTGTATGTGGCCACCAGGTCATCACTGTTCATGGAAATACAGCCCAAAGAAAAGGAGAAGGACCTTAGTGGACTGATAGACAACAGGTCCTTCATCGTAACTGAGGGGAGCAGGTTCACTTCTAGGGTTGAATACAAGGCATGAATTCCCAGTCCAATAGATAGAATATCCCTTCTGTACTCCCAACAGAGACAGGATCAAAAAAAATTGCAAGTGTTGCTGTGAAAGTATCACAGTTTGATTTTGGGTTTGCAGCAAAGAAGCATGAAGTGACACCAAAGATTGAATTAACTTAGCAACAAAGAATAGTGTCATTAGCACTGATCAGAACAACCAAATTGCCCCTTTTTACAAGAGGAAAATTATTCATCAATATAGATTGGGAAACTGGGATTCTTTTGAATAATTGCTAAAGTTAACGTAGTAAAATATGAGTATTTTTTTCCACTAGTGCTTGCAATCAAATAACTTTCATACAAGAAGTTGCCATGCATTGGCAAGGCCATAGGACTGTCCACACCTGAGTAATTCAGCCTAGTGCAAGACAGTGTAACTGTTAGCGACAACTTAGCTAAATCAGATCCCATTTGCTCTGGGCTACAGTACACAAATACACACTTACAAATGCTCAGCTAACATGCAAAGCTACTTGAGCTGTAGTAAAGAAATGTAAGTCTTAAACTTCATCATTGGTTGGTCCTAAAGCTCGTTAGGTTGTTCTCTTGATAAAATATATGTATAAATTTCTGTGACTGCTCCTAACCATACTACCTCCACAGAAGGTAGCTGTGAGAACACACACTACTGCAGCAACACTGCAATTTGTGTAACTTGTTTATCATAAATCATTCACTTGTTTAATAGCTGTGGATCATTCCTGGTAGTTGTAAATCACTCGTTTGTAATAATTCAAAGAAGCTGAATGGAAATTGAAAGCCTCTTTAAATGCTCAAGTAGAAATGAAGCAATTATTTCAATTATTTCAACTGTGGTTGGTCTTTTCTCACCTTCTTAATAGTCTCTAGCATGGATCTTCCTCCATTCCAAGGTTTGGTGGATTTCCTCATGCAGTTCAGACTTGCCATGCTGTGCCATTTCCTGTCCTCCAGTTTTCTGTGGAAAGCATTGGCCAGCATGAGCACACTGTCATACAGGTACAGGTTGGAAACCTGCAAGCAATAATAAGAATGAGCCTCTTTGTTTATTTGAGCACGTTTCAAAGAAACTGTGAAAACCAGCAAACAAAAGAAGGTATAAGTAAAAACTAAAAGCTGGTTATGTTTGACATGTTCAGTAGTCAAGGTGTTTGATGCAAATATCAGCAATCCTGGGTCCCTCTGGCCGAGGGACTCAGACACACTTGCATTCCTCAAGCATTACCTATGCCACTGCAATGCAGTGCTGTAAAGGAGTAAGAGATCACATTTCACATATAAACTCAAGCTACAGAGGGAGTACAGCTATCTATCAATGAAAGACAAGGATTGCTACTTCGTCAGTCCATTCAGCAAGGAGAGAAAGAATGGAATTAAGTTGTTGGGAGTTTTATTTATTTGAGAAATCTCCTTGGTAATTTCTGGCACAGCAAAAACTGCATGGTGCATGAACGCAAACCAAGGCAAGTGTTTAGAACAGAGGGAGGAGAATTTACAGTATTATTTTGATCTTATTATTTCTCTCCACCAAACATACAGAAGACTGGTTACTATTCTACCTTCAATTTACATAAGAGATAAAAGGAATAATAATTGAGGACAAAAGCCAGAGTAAGAACAGAACACCACAACAGTAATGCTGAACTATATATTTCATGTTTCACTCCAAGACATGGCTCTCAATACAGGAACAGATCTTTGACAAGCAGTAGTATCTACCACAACTGCTGAAACTTCAGGCGTGGGAGTTTGCTCATAAGTGATTTCTCAAACATAATTAGATATTCTTCACCTGTTTCTAGAGTTCACATGCCCTCTTCTTCAAACCTATGCACAGGAGGTTTGATTTACTCTTTACTAAACTCAAATCTCCAGTTGACATAATTTGCCAAATGCAGTATTCTTTTATTACTATTAAAGAGATATTTTCTTAGCTGAAGGCTTTGATCAGGGTGATTCACAAATGTGCCATTTATTTCCTGTATTTTTTTCTAATTCACCTTAGAAAGTGATACCAGGAAAAGGTCTAGATGTGGAAGTTAACGCAGCTGTATACTTCCTATAAAAACATCACTCTCCAAGTATCTCAATAAAAGTGTCACTCTATGAAAGCTTAAACATATTTTTCTGTTGCATCACTGGCTCCAAGTAAACTCCTGATATCTCTAAGATGCTAAACTTCAGAAACAAAAATGTTTCATATGCCATAATCTGGAGCTCGACATGAATTGAGAACTTAGGCACTTTGAAAAATCTAGCTGAAGAAAATCTGAACAATAGACATATAAAAAAAATTCATTTTGAAAGAGTCAAAATACAAAAAAGAGGTTGAGAATATCTGCTTATTTAAGTGACTAAACACAAAAAAGGATCTTACTATGAAAATAATGCAGAACCTATGAGATACTTTCAGTAAGAATCATTCCCATCTGCTATTGCCATCTTTTTTTCCCTTTTTTCTTTCTAGCCTTGCTGAACAAGCATTCTACACTGCCTATATTTGCTGTTTGATCCAGTTAATCATTTTCCATTCTAAATAGTTTCCAAAATAGCTACTTTCCAGATTTCCTCTATTTTTAAGAAAAGTAAGTAGTTAAAGAGTTAATAAGAGTCCCAGTAATGATCTTTTCTTCTGCTCAACTGCATTTGTTTTCCTACTCTGCAGATACTTTCCAATCAACTTTCAGATAAAGCAACCAAGTGGATCCTTATTATTCAACACAATACTTTTCTTCTTCTGGGTTAAACCATTTTTCACAGGAAAAAACAAACAAACAAACAAAAAACAAAATGACAAAACAAAACAAACCTCAGATCCCACAAGATAAACCACCCCAAACCACACACCACAAAATCCACTTGCTTGGAAATAGGTTTTCCATGCATAAGGAAAAATATCATTTCTTATGCTCCACCATGATCCTCTTTGCTCCCCATTAAGTTTTATCTTGGAGAAGACGGCTCAATTCTGCGAGTATAACTGACTGAGAGCTTGGGAGAATTGTGTTGAGGATCTTAGCCCACATGACCATGCCTATTACCCAAATTACCTTATGCTGCAGAGCAAAACAAACCAAACCTGTGTTTACCAACCTAATCCTCGTAGTTCTAGACCTATAATGGACTTGCATCACTACTGTTCCATTAATTTCCTTTGAAAGAATTATATAAACTGAGTGAGAGCAAGAAAAGGTCTGCACAAGAAGAGTCTCCTACTACTTATACCCTTCTATCATATATCTGGAGATATGTACCAAGGCAGAAGAAAATGTTGCAGAGAATACAAGTTACTTTTTGCCCTGGAAAGAATATTCTGCCTGTCCTGTTGTACGCTCTTATCCACTGGTATTTTGCCACTCCAGTTCTCTTCTTCTGAAAGCCTCATCCAAAACATGAGTACGAGGTGGGTTTTAGTCAGCAAAATTCCTTTCTTCACATAAACATTACTCTATCTACTCCAGTAACGATGGCATGCATACATAACTACATTTTACTCATTACTCACTGAAGAGTCAATACTTTACAGAAGAGTAAGTTGAATCTTATTCACACAATCAACACTTCTTTTTTTAGAACAGAAAATATGCAAGCTAAGAAAAAGACCAGCATCAAAACTTCCACAACTAAGGCTGGATGTGTAACATTAAGAAAACAAATTATCTTTTTTTATTATTTCCTTTGTCTAGTCCTCTAGTTAAGCCATAAATTAACACAAAATATATAACTCTCCTCCATTAAGGGTAGAAGCCTTTAAAACTTACAGTCAAGGAAGTTGATTTTACACAGCAATCAAAAATCCATGTTTAAAGACAAGATGTTCACATGATACTACTGTTTTGTAGTCCTCATCGTCAAGAGTCTCTTTGAAGTGCAAAACACAATTAAGAACAAAAATATCACAGTAACTTAGCAAATAATGTCCTTTTGATACTACACAGTGGGCAGAGCAAACCCAGCTCCTAACCACTCACAGTAGTATAAACTGAGTGTCTTTGCCTAATTCCAAATGGGAACTACTTTATGCTAGAAAACAGAATTATGCAATCAGTTCTAATCTGATGCCTGAGTAGTGTTGTGTGAGTGTAGCTGAACAGTTGATTCTTTCAATACCTACAGTAAGACATATTCTTAAATTATGGTAAAGTATATTTTTATCTACTTTTATTTCAAATTTCTTTCTGAGATAGACAAGTAAAAATATTTAAATGCCTCAAATATGATTCTCAATATAACATTCACTTTCATTACTATGCATGTATTCTCTTATAGCAAATAAGTTACCTAAGATACAGCAATCCTGGCCTTGACATCACAGTAAATGCAGGGCTATAATAATTTCCTTTATTACACTTTAACACAGCAAAATAGCAAAATCTCTGAAGATGTCCTAGATCATATTTGCAACATGAGTTTGCTGTAACCTCCAGAACAGCGATGATGTGAAAACAAAAGGGATTCAGCAGATATAGCCTGTATCCTCTTGAAAAATGCAACTGCACCCATATTTTAATTTCCAGTGAACTATAAACTCCCTGTAAGTACAAACATGACCACTGAAAGGGAATTTGTGAGACACCCATGGTACAGATATACTCTGACTGTACCAGTACTTTCAGAGGAATGAGAAAGTAGTAAACTTAAAAATTAGTCATCAGGTAGTGTTCAGAATTTGTAGCAAAGCAAGAAAGGAGAAAAACAAGACATTGTACTTGGCTACTTTGGGCTTTCAAAGCTCTGGAGTATTTTTTATTTCCCCTATTTTTATATTCACAGGGGAAGGGAAGAGGGAAGGATATATATCTGCCTGAAGAGATTCCCCTTAATAGAATAAAAATTCCTAGACTAGAACAAAGTGTTTCATTTCAGTCATGTTTGGAGGAAGAGACAGTATTTTTTAGTTCTTTGTTCACTCCATTGCTGACAGTGTAAAAGCAGGAGGTACTGAAATGCTTTTTAATCTCTCTGCTATAAGAATGATGGTGACTGCTTCACCAATATGTTAAAGATTACTCCTGTACATGAGTAATTTTAGGCATGTTCCAGTTTATCTTCTGGAAATTATTCCAGACTTTATGAAGCCCTCTTTTGTATTAAAGAAATAAATCCACCATACACTAGTAGAGCACAGCAGATATTTTCAACAAGAATGGAAATCTATCACATTATTAAATGTCATTTCATAAAGGGTTTCTATGTGAATTTCATGAGATTTTCCAGAGTGATTTTACTTTTAAATTTACATAGGAAGATAGCTTTTAGCTCCTTCAGAGGGACTAATCAGAGACGAATGCTCTTCTGGGAGGGCCAGAAAGCCACAAAGACTGATCCCAACTTCGGAGTGACCCCAACTCCTGACCCCAGGAGAACCAGGGATCCAGCCAGAGAAGAATGCTGAAAAGACCAGCTGGGAAAGCAGGCTGACACTGAGATGCCACTACTTCAAAAACTCATTCCCAAGCTGGGCATCTGTACCTCGCTGCTGCCAAAATTGCTCTGTGAGTGGCCACAGCAGGCAGCTCCAAGGATGAAGCAGATGGAAAAGGAGCTCAGACCAAGCATAGCCTGCCAGCAGTAGAAACACTGTCTGCCTGGGGAGTAATATCATGGTGACTACATCAGCATGCCCTAAGACTGTGTTTCAACTTTCAAAGTTCAAGTACTGCCAGGCGCAGTTCCACACTGGAGCCTCTAATGACAAAATGTGTCTCATTCGGAGCAGTAAAGGTGGATGGTTTACTCATGGTATGGTGGTGTGCTTACAGAGACATTGTTGGAGGGGAGAGATGGAAAATTTTACCTGTTTCATTCTCTAAAATACGTTTCATAGAATCATAGAATGTCTTGGGTTGGAAAGGACCTTAAAGATCATCTAATCACAACACTCCTGCCATGGGCAGGGATGCCACTCACTAGAATGGCAGGTTCACTACAATGAGCAGGTTGCTCAAAGCCCAATCCATCCTGGCCTTGGACACTGACAGGGATAGGGCATCCATAACTTCTCTTTCATCACAGAACTTGCCAGTGAAGTCTGAGGCAAATAAATCATAGAGTACCTCAGCCTCCTCCTTATCTTAGGTAACCAGGTCTCCTATTTCCAGAGAGGGTTCACGATTTCCCTAGTCTTCCATTTATCATCAACTGTACCTACAGAAGATTTTATTTTTTTGCCCTTGGCCACTCTGGCCAGATTTAATTCTATCAGGGTTTTAGCCTTTCTAACCTGATCCCTGTCTGCTCAGACAATTTCTTTGTATTTCTCCCAGGCTTCCTGTCTTTACTTCCACTCTCTGTAAGATTCCTTTTAGTATTTGAGTTTGTCCAGGAGCCACTTGTTCATCCACGTGGGCTTCCCAGCATTTTTGACTGACTTTGTCTTTGCTCCCCTGAAGTCCAGGGTAATGAGCTTGCTGTGCACCCTCCTCACTGCCCTAAGGATGTTGAACATCATTTCATAGTCACTGCACCAAGGCTGCTCTGGAGATTTACTTTCCTTACCAGCCCCTTCTTGCTGGTGAGAACAAGGTCTGGCAAAGCATCCCTCTTCATTGGTTTCTCTGTCACTGGGAGAAGGAAGCATTCCAGGAACATCCTGGATTTTTCATGCCCTGCTGTGATGTTTCTCCAAGAAATACCAGGGTGGTTGAAGTACCACATAAGGACTAGGGTTTGTGAGCATGATACCATTCATATACATCTGTACAGGACCCTCATCCTCTCAGTCTTCCTGGATGGGTGGCCTGTAGCAGACATCAACTATAATGTCACCTGTCACTGTCTTCCCTTTAATCCCAACCCCTAAGCTCTTGGTCAGCTTCTCATCCAACCCCAGGCAAAGCTCCATGCACTCTAGCTTGTTATAGACAAAGAAAGTGACACCTCCTACTCATTTCCTCTGTCTGTCCTTCCTAAAAGCCTGTATCCTTCCATTTCAACACTCCAGACACAAGAGCCATCCCAAAATGTCTTCATTATGCCAATAAGATCATAGCCCCAAAGGAGTGTGCACATCTCTAACTCCTCTTATTTATTGTCAGTGTGTGTTTGCATAAAAACTTTAAAGTTGGGCCCCTGCTGAAGCTAACTCATTGGCCGAAATTCCTTTGTGCTGCTCTTCAGGTGATCTCCTGCTGAACTGTGATCCCTTTCCAGGCTCTGGACATCTCTTGTTGGTGCTCAGATCATCTGGTTGGAGTGCAATGGACTAAGGTTCACCTCCCACGGAAACTTCAGTTTAGAGCCCTTGTCACCAGCTTGGCAAGTCCATGACTGAGGTTGCTCTTCCCCTTCTGTGACGCATGGAGCCCATCAGCCCCCAGCAGATCAGGTTTCCAAAGAGAGGCCCATGGTCCAAGTAGACAACCCCCTGGCTGTGGCACTACTCCTGTAACCATTTGTTGGTTTGTCAGATTTGACTGGTGCTTTCAAACCCCTTCCCTTCAGCCAGAAGAACTGGTGAAAAAAACTACTTGTGCTCCAGAGTCCCTTGCTGCCATTCCCAGAGCTCTGTAATCCTTCTGGGTACTCCTCAGACTGTTCCTGGCTGTATCACTGCTGTCCACATGAATCAACTGCAATAGATAATAGTCAGTGGACTGCATGAGGCTTGGTAGTCTCTGAGTGGCATCCCTGATATGACCCCCTAGCAGGCAGTCCATTAATCTAGACAGGTCCTGTCAGCACGAGTGTCTTCATGTCTCTCAGAAGAGTTATCTGCTGGTCTCACCTGTTGTCTTTTCTTAGTTGTGCTGGTTGTTACATGAGAAGCAGATAGGGTTGCCTTACTCAGCTCCAGCCTCTCCTCTGATCTGAAGGTTCTTTTCAGCCTGAAAAGCAGTAAGGTGGTTCTGCGAGGGAACTTCAGGTTTTGGGAGAGGTCTCTTCCTCCTGTACACTCTTGCTGTTGCCGGCTTTCACTATCCTGCATCACTTGCCCCTTTTCTTCCCTGCTCTCCTCCTTTCTTTGTGTGCTGTCGGGGACTTGTTGTCTATCTGGCTGTGGGTCCACTGCAGACTGCAATTGGAACTAGCTCTTAATGCCTTCCTAGCCACCCTAATATTATTCACTTCCTGCAGCTCAGCCACCTGCTTTTGGAGGTACTCTGTCTGGACACACCTCTTGCAGGCAGGTCTGCTCCCTTTCCCTGCACCAGGAGATAGGCCCAAGTTCTTCTGGAAGTCTGAGGTCTACACTTCATCCTCTCCCTTCAGCAGCTCCAGCTGGGTGGAGGCATCAGCCTCTGCTTGGGTAGGTGGTGCAAACCCCCAAGCCAGAGGTGCAGCCTCTGCCCTCAGATGAATGCCCACCATTCTGCTTTGAGGGTTGTATAGGATGAGTGCCCTTGACCTGTGCAGCTGGTCACAGAACTGCCCAGGGGCTGGGTTATGTGGACCTGGAGTCTTTCCACTCAACTAATGGAATACTCCTCCTCCAGGGAGGCATCTTCCCTATGTGCCCTCCCACATGAACGGCTACACAAACTGCCACACCATGTTCCAGTTGCCACTGATCCCCAGGGCTGCCTTTGGGCCAGTGTGGGCTGGTCCCCCTTACCCCTGGCCCTGTCCACACCTCCTCAGCCCATTATGACACCGGGCACAAGTGCCTATGTTATAAATACAGGCTTTGCTGCTCAGAGAGAACAAAATCACAGCCAGCAGCATGGCGTTCATGAGAAAAGCAGAGTCAAAAAACAAATGTTCACTAAAGACTCAAATGTCAGCTTCAAACTTCCAAAGGGCTATTTATTTATTATTACTGAGGCAAGTGAAATTAAATTAATAAAATTTTCCTGAACTCACAGAAAGACAGGACTATTACTCAAGCCTTCTTACAGTAAGGAATCTAACTTGCGTATTATTTAGTGCTTTGACCATTCTGGTTTTAAGTATCCCAAAAATGGGCTTTCCAAATATTTGGTATGGAAAATTGCACTCTCAGAATGTCTTTTTAACTGATAAGCAGGTCTTCTTTGCTTTTTCATTTTCTCCTGTTTTCATTGAGAACATATTTCACAACACTTTCCCTTACCTACAGTTTCCATTCTCTGAATGTTCGCTGTCTTTCAGCTATTTGAGTATTTAACATAATTATGAGTGTTTTCTTCCTCAGTACATTTCATAACAACATGTTAACAATAATGCAAGGCCTGGATTATCCTGTAATGCTCAAGTTTGTTAGCTGGAGGCATTGGCTTCACTCACTTAACATCTCAAGAATTTGGCACAGCTAACACCAATCATCCAGGGAAAGTCTAGTAGGAAACATTTGATAAAGAAAACTGAACATAAGAGTCAGACAGGAGTACAAGAGCTAACATTGGAACTGGAAAACAGAGTATAAGATTACAATTTTATACCACCTCATTTCTAAATAAATATGGGCACAATTTAGATTTCAGAGGCAATAACAAATGAAAAATGGAGGTACTAACCCTTTCTCCTAGCCACTGTTGTCTGCTCCCTGGTAGAGCACTGAACAAAAATTCAATGAAGTCATTATGCAAATAGAGAAATGTACAGTCAAAAGAGGCAGTGTGAGCAGAGGAGAAAAGCTCACTCCAGAGTGTTCCTGAGGTTCTGACCTCCAGAGTGCTCACAAAATCCTCCATGGCCACAGCAAAAACACAGTGTTTGGGGTTTTTTAACAAATTCTTCTGCTAACACACCTGGTATAAGGCACATGCCATTGGGCTTCAGGGAGAGATTATGTCATGCAAGGGGCAGTAAAGTCAGTTCAAGAATACTTTGTAGTCCTGTAGTATTCAGAAACAATTTCCCTGTGACTGAACATTTGGCAAAAAATCCAAATTAAACTTCACTAAAAAGACATGTAAATATAGGTTTGTAATGAAAGAAAAAGAAAAATGTGGTTCATCGATCCTTTATGGGAGAAATGGAATGCTTTAATAGGGCTTAATCAATATTTACTGCCTCAGTAACACTTACAGCTGTGTGAGAACAGCAGTGTAAACAGGTCAAATGAGAATAAGGCCATTTAGTTGGACAGCACTGCAGGATCAGGCCCTTAAGTTTAGGCAGCCAAACACATCTTCAAAACTAACTTCACTTGCAGTAGTTAAATTGCAGTGACTTCTGAAAAAAAAAGATAGTTCAGAAATAAAAACACAGCTCTGTAGGAGCAACTGCTAAGAGATGCCTATAAAGATATCTGGTGGACAAGTCTTTGGAGAATGAAATTTTTACATGGGGAGAAGAGCAGCTCTTTCAATGAATACTCTCCCACACTTTGCAACATCATCTCTTCAAATATGTCAAAGCAATGCCTGGAATAGTTCTTGAGCAGAGATGTTGGACTCTCAATCTTGTCAGGAATAACCTCATTAATTTTGTGACACACTACGCTGGGGTTTTCTTTTTGCCTTTTTAATTTTACTATATGTATTTTGGACCATGATAAATAAATTCAGACACAGTGTCCCTGTAATACATTTTAATATATTTAGAATCTCACATAGATTGAACTCATTAACTGTATAAATAGCAGACATGGTAAAAAAAAAAAACCAAAATAATAGGAATTACATTTCTAAAGAGAAATCTTTGTCCAAAACCAAAAACCAGAAAAACCCCTGATTTTGAGCTTATGAACACATTGTGAATATCCCAATGAAATTAAAAAGTATCTTCATCAAAAATCAAGTTTGTAAAGAGGTGTCAAAACTAATATCTGAAGGGAAGGATTTTGGAAAGAAGCAGGTTGTACAGCAAAATTTCTGCCAACTGAATCTGTAAGAACATGCCTGAAATAATCTAAACAGTTTAATAGCAGTTATACCATTATACACCATTCAAATTCCGTGCAGGGATACACACTAAGTCTGTCCAGGACTAACTAGATTCAACTATAAATCTTGAAGTGCTTCAGTATTCTCTCTCCAGATGAGGCAATACTGACAACACCAATGTCCCAAACCAGAGGATAATCATGGCCAATGGAAGACAGCAAGTTCTAAAGTGTCTCCTTCCCATTTACAAAGAGACACAGACACAAAAAATCCTATATGAAGGATAAGAAAGAAAGAAATGCAGCCTTGTGAAGTCAAATAAAATGACCAAGACAAGAAACTCTATAAAGCTTTTCCTCCAGCTGAAGCAGAAACCCAGCTGAGTATATTATATGTGCAAGAAATAAGGGCAGGAGCAAAATTTTGACAAGCGGGTTGATGGAATAAGATTGGATTTCCACAAAGCATTCAGAACAGATGAGGTTTTGGATGAGCTTGCAGAACAGCCTGATCTTTAAAAGCCTTGTCAGAATGCCAAACCAGGATGATCACCCACTGAAAAACAACTTTCCAGGATATGGTACTAAAGACACATAGAACAAAATTGTTCCAAAAGGATTTTCATTAATTTAGCCAGAACAAAGTTAATAATCCATGACATAAATGTTTCTTTCTTTACTGGCTTGTTAAAAACGCTAAATTCTCCCCTATAAAAATATTACAGCTAGAGGCTGACAGAGATTAGCTTCTTCTTTTTCAAAGTCATTAAATAAATAATTAACCACCAATAGCTGGTAAGTTACCTTGACAACAAACAATTATTAATATGAGACAGCCCAAGGGAGAATGAGCCAGGGATTTCCAAACTCTGGTGTTAATCAAACTACTTCAAAGCAACACAAAGACTTGGTGCTGGCAGCGCTCACTGCCTCCAGTGGATTCATGCAGCCTGACATGGAGCTTGGAGCTACAGCAGCCTCTGGCAATAGGGGTAATTTAGTGATGTGCTTCTGTACAGCAAAAGGTCAAAACTATTTTTTAAGCAAGAAAAAAGGAAACAGAAAATTGAAAGTACCTGAATTACAGGACCATTAATAATATGTTAGTCATACTCAGAAATTAATGGAGGTTGTATGTCCGCAAGGTGTTACGTAAGATATTTTGGCAAAGCCCATGAAAAGAATGCAGCTGTGGAGCACTTCAGATATAACTGAACATGATAAAAGCTTCCTGTATTCAGTGTGTAGACACTTAAGGGTAACACAAGACATACCAGGGGCAGCCAGTTTGAGAGTTCTCACATGTGCCCTTCGTCTTTCATGCCAGTGTGACTGGACAGGACTGTTTTGGAAGCACTTCCAAAAGGCAGTCAGTTTACCTCTGCACTTCCTTATATCTTTCTTTTTTTCTAGGTTCATAGAGAAGGAGCTAATGGGCAAAGCATAACATCACCAAATTGTCTTGGCAAAATGCCAACTGCCCAACTCAGAGAGAAAGAACCCCTCCCTCAACCAAGACAAAAGGAGGGAGAGGGGGGAAAAACCCTAAAACCTGAAGGAGCAAGCTTCTTATATTATACAAAAGAAAGACAATTAAAAACAGAATTGGATATAATACATATATACAAATGTGAGAAAAAACCCAAACTAATAACAATAGCTACCGAGTCACCCAACCAAATAATACAGATTCCAATCACCCAAACCCCACAAAACCTCCCAAAAACTCTTTCAGAGAAAACTCCCAGTAAGAGAGGAGAAAAATTAACAAGAAAATGTTCACCTCCCTGGATAACAGCACGGATGGCGGCAAGGCCTAATCTCGGTAGGGCAGGGCAGTGCGTCTTCCTGGCACTAAAGCAAAGACCAAAAGAGACAGAAGCTCCACCTCCCTCTTTTTTTATACTTCTTGACACTTCTTAATGATGTCAGATGATATGAAATACCTCTTTTGTTGCTTAAATCAGGTGATGCTTGTCCCTTCTAATCTATGTCACATCCTTTGGGCCTGCTGAATTGAGGCCTAGCTAAGGCCTAGCTGAAACTAAAGTCAAAACTACCACATATATTATCCTCTTAAAGACAGTTTCTAAGGTGGTATAACATTTCCAGAAGACAGAAACAATGTTTTGCTTCTCAAACCCCACATTTTGGAGTCAGCAGGAAGAGGGTCCCTTTTAAAGGGTCTCTATCAAAGGAATTTAGTAATAGGACATGACGCTGTTACTGCCATCAAATCAGCTCCTGTTTTAGCAATCAAGAACTTGCTCAGGGTCTGTCAGAGCCCTTCAGATGAGTCTCTGAATTAGATTATGCACAAACCAGCACAGGCAGCAACAGTCAAAATCCTGTTGTAATGGAAGATTGTTTCCCAATGAGTGATTTGTTGGTGCAGCATAGATAATTTTTTCATCATACTGGAAATTGCTTTGATCTGAAATGAGCAGCTCTTATTCTCATTACAGCATATCTCAGAGTTACTAACAAAGATCAAAAATGTCTTTTCTTTCTGAGCCAAGACAGGCATAGACTTTTGCCTGTTCAGAGAGAATACATCAGTGCTCAGAAGTACAGGATGTGCAACTGGCATTTCCCAAACTTTGCCATGGCTGAGACTGAACCTGAGCCAGCAGAGGTTCTCTTCAAGGAGGAAACCTCCATATCACTCTTGTAAAGGATTTCAGTCTCTGCAGCTGCAAATTTGTTGTAGGACATAAGTAAGAAAATGAGAACATCCCTATCCATGTTCCTTGGGAAATCTTGGCCCACTTCCCTTCCCGACAATCTCCCATCTCTACTGGTTTTCCATAAGCCTCATATCTTTCTCTTCAGAGTCTCTTTCAAGCCAGGATATGAGTTCTCTCTTTAAGGACCCCTCACCCCACACCACCTTCCTGACCAGGCTGCCAACAGCTCCCTCCCCACAGCCTAACCAAGCCCCCTTAGACTCTACCACACAATACCCACAACTTGCCAACTCTTAGGCTCAACAACTGTGTCCTCACTAGATTCCTCTTAGCTTAAGACTAACTTTTCAATCAAGTTTATAGTTTTATCCAACACCTTCAACAGTGACAAAAATGAGATTCTTAACTGTGTCTCAAGTAAACCAAAGCACATGAAGCCCCATTGAAAGTCCAAGGCCAGCCCTTCTAAATTATTGTACTATCCTTGGAAATAGCACTTGAAATTATATTTAAATTATGGCAAGAAAAATTCTGATATCTGGGAAAAATTGCCAAGAAATTTCAAGATGTTGCTTACACCAGAGTCAAATCTGTTACCAAAATCTGGAACTTGAACTAGTAGTGCATATTTCACATGCTCAGTCAGTTATCAGCTGCTGGAGACTTTTGAAACTATTGAAATGGGACAGATTGAATACATCAGCTGGATTCAGTCCATTTAACTAAATCACAAATGCTCCACAGCTCAATACCTATCTGAGTTCTGTTATCCTCACAGATTAACTCTTTCTCAACAGATGTCTAATAAGCATAAATACAACAAGCAGGGCAGTAATACCATAAGACTATCATGGCACAATATTTTTCAAATAGAAAAAGATTCTTAAGAGAATGAAATATTCAAAACCAGCTCTGAGTTAGTGCAACCACCTGCTGGTATTTCATGAGCATAACATCACACCTAAAACACTCAGTCTTGGGAAATAAAATAAACAGTTAAGTCCAGAAGAGTGGACCACAAATTACATCCTCAGACTTATCTGTACTCATAGTATTCTTCCTCTGAGTTAATAGAGTCACAAAAACTACCCCATGTGAAACTCCTGAGATGGACTTTCCTGCTGGGGACAGCTACTGACCTGTAGCATCTGGAGGTAGCCTTCCTGGGGGTCGCACAGCAGGGAGGATATTCGGTGGTTGTTCCTCATGCATCTCTGGTTGTTGTCCCTTGAGAGAGGGAAAATTTGCCGGATCACTGTCATCCTCCCCAGAGCACTATGTACCAACTCTAATATTTCATTATCAGTGATTTCCTGTGAATGGAGACACAGTCTTTTAAAAACATGTATTTGTCCAGACACTTTATGCACTCCTTTCATTACTGGATAAATGTTTAAAAAAGACAATAGTAGAAAAACACACATTCTTAGTCTAGGCCAAATGCTATTTTTTTTGTTTAATAACAATAATGCTATATTTTTACGCATCATCTGAAACAAAAGAGAATAGCCTAAAAAAGTACTATCTATCTTGCCATACTAAAATTCTGCATATGTAGTTCTTCATAGAAAACCACAAATATGGTCTTGACAGGTTTCTAAATAAAAAAAAAAACAACAAAAGAGCCTTGAAATCAAATTTATATAGAAAGAATTTTTGTTTAACAGACTAGAACCTCACTATATCTTCAAGACAAAATAACAATTGAAAAACATAACAGTCTCCAGGAAATATGGCCCTTACACCATGAGCAACATTACAAGTAAGCACTTTTCCCATAAAAACAGTAGATCATTTCCACAGACTAATCTTGATAATGACTCAAGGAAGTCTTTTGAGGTTATCTGTACTAGGAAAAAAAAAAAAGAAAGAAGAAACTTCATGGAAGGGTTTGAGACATTTAGGAAGAGCAGTTTCAGCACACAGAATAATTTGGGACAAGATATAAGGAGATCTCAAGGACAGGCCGCTCTTCTTTCCCGGGTTTGCACACCTTCCCATGCACCAACCTTGATGCTGGGACAGAGCCTGCATCTAACTGCTTTTGAATGTGACTGAAGCCAACTCAACTACATGCTTTACATATTCTGTATTTAAAGAAATACATAAACCCAAAACCTCTTTCCCCTCCCCCAGGAAAAACAAATCGAAAATCACAGGCTTAGCAGATCCTGAAATCATAGCAAAGGTGCAGTTTGTGAGGTTTTCTTCCTGGCAGGAGTTTACCATGAGCACACCATGAGGAAACACAGCAGTGGCACTACCATGTGCACTTACCCCCCAGGCACCCGCTTTACATCCCAACTGTTCACCACAGCCACCAGCAGCACCTGGAGGTCACATCAGCCCATCTCCAGCAGGGATGGGCTGTCCCAGCTGCACAACCTGCACAGGGCTGTCTCAACCGCTTGCAGGGCAGAGGGACTGCAAATTATTCTCATGGCTGTATTTACTCAGTCAACATGGCCCACAACTTGTGATGTGTCATTATCAGAAGGGAACCTGGCCCTGGGCATCTAACATTCAAGAAAAAAATTGTTTTGTTTTCTTGCCATTTTCTCTGTCAAGCTGTGACTGAAATGACCATGGGGTTATTATAATTACTTGTTATGGTTGACTAGTACTGTAGCTTTGTCTCAGGTTAGTCCGAGTTCTTTGCCAATTTCCCATCATTTCTTAGGAATATGAATTTTTAACTTTGCAGAAGGTGAAATTCATTGCATTAATGACAGACCGACTGGTGTGGCATGAAAACAGTAAATCAGAAAATAAATCTATTCTTATAAAAGAAAAAATATTGAAGCTTCATAGAAAATACTGGGCAGCCTTGCAGTGAGATACTGAGGCAGACCCACAAACTCTATGGATCTCTCCAGGCTGCTGCCTTGGATTTCTCTTCTGTGGGGCTGGGGGTGTTAGAACCATCCACTGTGTCTAAGCTGCAGTCTGAGGGAGAGGCAATTTTACGGCAGAGCTTTAACTCATAACCTCCTAGGCTGCATCCCTTGGCAGGAACACTCAGACTCAGGGGCTGGAAACAGAAAAAGAATCACAAATCATCCAAACCTTCAGTTCAGATCACACCACACACATTTTGTGTCCTCTCCAAATGATACACAGCCTTTCAAAGATGTCTCATAACCTGTGAAAAAATGTGTCAAAATGCTTCACCTGAGACTTTTAAGCCTATCAGTAGCAGATCAGAATTGCTTCCTCCATGGGATTTGCAGAAGAAAGGTAGTAAAAGAAATCAGTTATGATAGGCACATTAAACCAGCTTGCTATAGGCACCCAGTGAGTCTTGAATGTAAAAGCCATGTTTCTATACAGCCAAAGAAAAACGGGAGCCTCTGGAGGGAATTTCAGAACATAAGTATGGCTAAATCTGCCCCTGAAAGTGCCACCTTTTCCTGTGCAACCAGCTGACAGCAGCTAAATCCTTCAATGCCTCAGTTCAGGACAGAATGCCAAGGGGAACAAAGCTCCTGTATTTTTTTTTTCAGCTGATGGATATTTATATCAGCAAATGATCCATTCCTTTTAGAAATTGGGTTCCTTTTTAGAAATGTAAAAGCACAGGGGGAAAAAAGGTGCTGTTGAAAGTACTGGGAACAAAAGGTCTATATGTCTGCATTTTTGAGCTGGTGCTCTAAACACTGAAGGTAACTATGGGCCTTTCCAAGCCAGTTCCCAGGGTGGTACAGCCACAGGCAGAATCCCAGGGCACCTGAGCAGGTCTAGGAGCAGGAAAGCATGGCCAGGCGCTTGATGCAGAGCAGAGCAGGTCACAGCCATTCCAGGCCTGGCTGTGGATTCCCCCAAGGGGAAACGTGCACCCCTTTCTCTTGCCTTGCACAGGAAAGCCCTGCAGACTTGTTTCCAGAAAACTTAAGAGTCCTGGTTTAGTAGCACATGAGACCTTAAAGGTCACATGCAGAAAGGTCATCTGTGTTCCAAATGAGATGGGGGGGGGGGGGGGGGGGGGGGGGG
>JAWWLZ010000174.1:7771643-7787228 GCA_035041345.1 Poliocrania exsul
AGGAGGAGGAGGAATAATTAAATGAAAGCAAGCCAAAACAGGAAAAAGAAATACAGGTGAAGCTCAGTCTTACTTTTACACACATTAGAATAACAACATATATCCAAAAAGTACTTCTAAGACTCAGAGTCACAAGGGAAAACAGATTTCACATTGGTCTTACAATTAAAGTCTATTCATCTACTTATTTGTTTAAAAAGTAATATGTTTTCTTCCTGCACATGATACAAAAAATTTCTTTACACTGTGAGCAAATTATTTAATTTGGCCCTAGAGGGCTTTTTCCCCCCAAACAAATGCATCCCAAATTTCCAATTTTGTTCTTGGATCATTACCCAGCACACAGTAAATTACCATTTATTCCAAGTAGAGCTTATCAGCTGGTTGGGCTCAGCAAGAACTCCTTGCAAAATTCTGTATCAAATGCCCGCTTTTTGGCTTTCATGATCTCATCATGTTGCTCCTGCATTACAGGGTAAAGTTTTACTTTATGGTGAGTTCTGCTTGTTTCAGGGACATGTTTCGTGCCAGGTTAAAGAACCCAACCTTTTAGTGCACCTGTAACAGTAGTTTGCCCTAAAGCTTTTAAATACTGAATTTCTTGAATGAAGGTGGAGGGACAACACTTTACCTGGGGACAAAAGATGTTCTCATACCTAAGTATTCTTACCCCCATTTTTTCCTTTAGTAAGGGAAAGACTCTGGGTGTTCCCAATATAGCAGGGAGCTCTTAAATATTCTGGTAGTCAGGCCTAAGTGTAAGACTGACTATTCACCCAGGCTAACAGTAGTTCTCAACACCTGACTCAGTGCTTAAAAGTTATTCCTTTAAACACAGTATTTTTGTTCATGCTGTGTAATAATGGCAAATTGTTCTGGCATTATCTATTTATTTGTACGTAAATATTGGTTATTTGGGGAATTAATTTATCTATTTATTTATCTGCACACAAAGAAGTTCAGTTAGTGTGCAATATCTAGTCTTATTGCTCAGGGGAATATTTAAATCCGCTCTAGTTGTGCTCAACTATCATAACGCAAATCGCAAAATGAGACAATTATGTTTCACATTACAGTCTCTATTTTCCTAGAGGTAATGACAGAAAATTATAAATTTTAATGACATTAATAATTTAAAGAACCAAAGCATATTTCCAGAAAGCGTATTCCTGAGAAAACTGGAGGATTAAACTGAACAGCAACGAGGACAGGAAGGCTCATGGAGACAAGGTACAGATTTATATGTTGATTTTTTTCAGTCGTATCAATACTGTTTGTTGGGTTATTCTAATGCCCCTCAATGCACTGTTTACATCTAGAAAGGGACACTTGTTGAAAATTCAGAAAACATCATTCAATTAGATTTTTTTTTAGAATGTTCACTACAGCTTACCCTGTACATAGATTTATCCAACTTTTTCTTTATTCTGGCTTCTCTGCATCCCACATGAACAGACACACACAGATACATCCATAAAGATGAATCCTTTAAGGAAAGGGCACATCCATTTTTCATAGCACAGAAAGCATTGTAATACAAGTCTGCATGACCACCTGTCCAACTCCCATTCTCATTGTCCTCCCACACAACCAACATTACCTCACTTCTCTTCTTTTTACCCAATGCTCCTAGAAATCTCTACAGGGATGTATTTATAATTTAACTGAATTAGCTCTATTTCTATATATAAGGGTTCTGCACTGGGTGTCCAGATGTCTTTCTCAGATCATGCAAGTGCCTACACGATAAAAGATCCTCTGATGTAACAGAAAATTATTACATACTCAAAAGTAATTCTCTCAGGATAAAAGAAAAAAAAAAAGAAAATAGCATACAAAGTGATAGTTAGCAAAAGCTGGACAAAACAAAACAACTAACAATTATTTTAGAGCGGAATTCACTGATAAAACAACTCATCAAAACTTTTCTATAACTTTGCTCCTAACTGACTAAGACACTTTTCAGGTCAATTATGAACCCTAATTTCTTTGTACAGGATGCACATATACATGCAGTACAGTTTCATGTATTTGTATATCTTTCAATCACATATAAATAAAAAAGAAAAATCAAAAACATACATAGATTTTTATTAAAATTTATAAGATATAAATTGTGCAGTTTAAAAGACAGTGGACAAAAGGAGAGAAATAAAATTCCTTAGGTAAGTAATAAATATAAAGTACCTGGAATACAATAGGAATAAATTTCAATTGTAAATTATTAAATTTTGCACTGAATTGTGTTGTTTTCTAAATCTTAAGAAATGTTCACAGTGTGTTGCTTGTATTTCTATTCAGTTTTTTTTTACTTTTTTAGCCTGTTCATTTTTGTATTAAATGTCTTAGAATGCTTGCCCAACATGCATTAACAAATGACCATTAAATAGTCTGGGTTTCTTCAAGCAAAAGTAAGACATGGGGAAGTGTTAGAGATTTACTAACTTCTGGTCATCAAAGTGAACATAAATATCATTACATAGACTGATGCTTCAAAATGAAACAAAAAAAAAATAATTTTAGGCACTTCCACTTGAAGAGGAATACTAAGAAAAAAAACCAGTCTCTCAGACAGTCCTGGCTCTTCCCTAGTAAAAATTAGGCCATAACAATTTCCAGAAGCAAATTTGCACAGGATCTTACTGCTCATTACCCAAAATACATATAAAAGAGGAATTTCTAGAAAAAAAATAAAAAAACCCAAAACAACAAAAAACCCCAACAAAATATCGAAGTAAAAGTGAAGAACAAACACTGTAGTCATAAGGGATTTTTCTTCCAAAGTCAGTTTCCCCAATGCCATGTGCTAGGAAAACTCTGCTCATCATTCATTATCTAACACCTTCCTACATGCTACCCCTGGGGAAAAAAGTAGCTTGCTGAGATAGACTTTATCTGATAATTACTATGCTATTTTCCACTCATTTCTTTCAACTTTTAAAAAAATATTTAATAGAGGAAAATAATAAAGAAGTGCCCAGATGACAGCTGAGAAGCATCAGATTCTCAGATCAAGAGGATGGGACACACTGGTCATGTCTGATGTGGTAAAAGGAAAGAAAACAAATATTGGCAGAAGCAATGAAGCTGCAGGATAGAAATGGAAAGTAAGAAGTATGTCAAGTCAGGGAAGAGATGATGGGATATTTTCTTGCCCTTCATATAGCAAACTGCCTCCTACAGACAGTGAAGCAGTGGTGAAGAGAGACCTATGGAAACAGCAGAAATAAGAGAATTGAGCCTGAGCCCAGAGAAGCACTAGCAGAAACCTGCTTTGAGAAAATGTCCTGAAAAGGGAAAGGAAGAAGCATCAATAGCAATTTTTCTGCACCGTGTTCTGACTCATCATTTAGGCTGAATTTAGGAAAACTTGATCAGTCAGCAGAGGAGCTACAAATTAAACTGCTAGCAACAACACCAGCATCATTTGAATAGCCTAATTTGTCCAAAAAGGAAGAATAAGGTCAACTACTGTCTAAAATTTTTGACTTGCATTCCAGTGATGAGGAAAATATCATCTCACCATGGCTCAGGGTTTCCCAAGTCCCTTAGCACTCTAACTTTCTGTCTAAGGCTTCTCACCACTGATGAAACATGTGCTCTTCTTATATTTTCAAATCTTTTTATTACTTTTCCTGAAAAAAAAAAATCGCAGGAAATCCCCTCTTTTTAACTATGAGGGCTTTTCTGACAAGTATCATCATAGCTGGGAAGAATTTAACCAAATAATTTACAGCTGCAATTGCTATAGTAGTTTCTCTGTGGTTATTGACTCCAACTTTTCCAAATCAGGATCTTTTCTGTGGATTAAAAAGAGAAAATATGCAAAAGCATCCTTTTCTGGGTGTTAATGCAAGCTTAGGTTTATTTTTCAATTAAAGCTTTTAAGAATTTCAGTTTTCTTCTAACTACTGAATACTTTCCTTTCCTATGAATTCTGAATCTGCATAATACTCCATTTCTACAGCCTTGTGATAGTTGTTTCAGATTTCTTATTGAAAACAGATCTTCACCAAACAAACTGGTCTCTGACTTTTTTTTTTTTTAACTGTATTTATGGTTAGCACTGCAAAAGCTATTGATGACTTTTAAAAAGACCAAGTTATTAAGCTCAGGTTAGTACAAGAAGATCAACTTGTTTACCACATTCAATCATTAACAAGAAACAACTTTGAATTTGCAAGGGCCATTACAAATACAACTTAGCTTTCTGCTATGCACCCCACAATTTTTACAGCATAGGCCATTTGGTTGGGTTTTGTTTGCTTGCTTTTAAATGGGACAAATGACAGTACAAGTTTTTCCAAGAGCTAAAGAAATGAGCCCCTATTCAGCCTTAGAGTCAAGCTGTAAGATTCAGAAACACAGTCAATCCACAGGGGTTGATACATAGCCTACAATAAGGACTTCTTTACCCCAAAGTACATTCCTTTCTAGAGAGTACCTGATCATTTAGACAGCAAGGAACTAATGTAATGAAATTTCTACTAGTTCTCCCCTCTACTGCCTTGGTTCAGGTTTGAAAATTTAGAAAGGAATATTGATTGAATTTCAGCATTTGTTAATCCATATGGCACAGAACATGGTGATTTTAAGACTAAAAAAGAAGCTATTTTGTGTTAGTAACAAATACTCCTTTGTATCTGATTTGTGTGGATTGATCTGAATCAATAAGAATCGATGCAGTAATATAGAAGCTCTAATCTTTAGTTTTCAGACTTATTTGTTACACCTTACAATTAAAACTGGTTTTTAAAGCACTGAAAGTGCTAGCAATCCATTACTAGGCATTCTTCTATCAAAACTACCTACAGTTGCAATATAATTTCCCATTACAAATGACTGGTATCAAGAAATATGATGCTAGGTTCATCCCTGGCTAAGTCAAATCACTGAGGCAGCCCCAAGGGTGGATTTGGCTGACAGAATCTAATCAAACACAATCGTTCCAGCTTACTCAGTAGTAGACAGAGAAGGATGGAGTTCCATGAGGACTGGAAATCAAATATGAGTCACAGTTCCCATACACTTATGTTTGCCACCAAAAGTATTGAATAAATGATTTGATAAGAAGTATATGCTGTGACTTTTTGTATAAACTATCACTGTCATAAACCATATTGAAAAAAAGATATGTGAAAAGACCTAGAACAGAAGGTGCAGATCAGAAAATACCCAGTGGCATTCAAAACACAGTTGTATTTGTCCTTCCATACTGACATGTGAAACTATTTAGCAGACTTACATAATGTGAGTAGGATGCTGAAAAACAAAGAACAAAAAACAATAGCAGAACTAGGTGTGAAGAGAGAGATGATGAGATGAAAGAAGGCAACCAAGGAACTTTTTCCTATACACTATCATATTTAGATCATAAACAATTTTCCAATACTAGATCCCATTTTTACAGCAGAAGACTAAATTACATTTCCTTTATTTATCTAAACTGAACATTTGATCAGATTTTTGTTTTGTTTGTACTGCTATATCCTTGCTCCATCTTATGAGTTTCACAGGAATCAAACCTAAATTTTTCAGCCTTTCCATATGGGTCATGTTCTACCAAGTTTTCATATTAGGTGCTTTCCTCTGGATTTTCAGTATTGTTCTTCATTCTCTTGCTTTATTTTGAAGAGTCTTACCCAAAACTGTCAGCATTGTTCCAACAAGGCCAGAGTAAAATAACTGCCTCCCTTATCTTACAGAAGATGTTTTTTAGTAATCTCATGACTACATTTGCTTGCTTAGTGAGACCACAACAGCATTGATTGCCATTCTGGGTTTTATCCACAATGATTCTAAGCTGCTCCTGCAGATGGTCATCAGCTATACCTCGTTTTGTAGCCATAAAAAAAAATACTCAGCACTTCTCTATATTGAATCTCATCTGGTGCATTGCCTCAGATTTATCTAAATAAACTGGATCTACTACAATATATTTTAGCAGTCTGGTTATAATTAATAGTTTCTATAAAGCCAGCATCAAGGAACTCAGTAAAAAAACATTAAAATCTCATTTTCCCAACAAGTAATTGGCTTATACCTTCCTTTATCTTCTGCTATGTCTAAAGTTTTTCTGGTTGCTTTTTATGATACCTGCTATGAGTCACTTTGCACCACAACCTCATTTTACAAGCACTTACTTATTTACACCTTTACACTCCTCCCTAACTCTTTTTCTTTTCTACACTTTTTCTTCATCTAGGATTTCAAGTTCTCTAAAGTTAACCCATTGGAACTACAATACCTTGTTATGCCTTCACCTTCACAGAATTCCTCAGTTCTTTTGCCATTCTTTACACTTTGCATTATTTTTCCAAAAGGGCTACTAGTTTCCTAAAGTTGTGGAAGTTGGACAAATCTTTATTGATGTCCATTATCTCTATTGTCCTTTTCTCATCCCTTCCCCTTCTCCAAACAGTGATGATCACTTTCCCAACAATTATCTTCAGGCTTCCTCAGCCCATTCTTCCTTAGCCATAACAAAATCTGAGTGACAGCTGCCTTAACTTTTTAAACATGTAGGGACAATGCTATCAATCATACGAAATTGTGAAGCCCTGTCTGTATCCTAACATCACTTTTTCAAACACCAGGGAAATTAAAAACTTCCTTTATTTTAATTTCTTTTCTTTGGGGCCTTTCTGTCAAAAAAAAAAAAAAATGCACTTACAAAAGAAGTCTTCCTTAGTGTCTTTTGTGTATTTCCAGGCAGGTATTGAACAAGGTTTGTGCCTCACCTCTCCTTAGCTTCAGAGAAGGAATGTATGGTTTGGGCATGCCATGTTATGTGGTCCTCTCTTCATCCCTGCTGGTCTTTCATGAAAAATTATCTCCTATATCAATCACTACTCTTGTGCTTTGTTTTACCATGTCTTACAGCTTTCAGTAAAACTTCTGAATAGTGGTGGAGGTTTGTTGAAAAAGAAATTAAAGTAAGGATGTGATAAAGGTGAAACAACTCTCAATTGAATTAACAGTCTAATTCAGCACCCATTTCTCTTCCATGAAGAGTAGTTCATTGGTTTACATACTGATTTATAGGTAAAAATAATGACTGTTTAGAAACTTGGAATTAGTATTAAATATATTAATCTGAGGGAATAAAATACTGTGTTTAATCTGATTATCTTTTTTTATTCATATTCCTGTTTTTCAGAAGAGTTTATCTTTTCTCTACCCTTAGAATGGATAAAATTTCAAAACGATGAAATGTTCCACAAAAAGAGATATATGGTTTTTAATGCTATTTATACTCACAGACCTACTGCTGCTGCTAATAAAAAAAGCAGACACAGACTCCTAGAGCACTGCTCCTGGTACAACCACATACAAACTCAGTTTCAAGTACTGCTCTTCTGCCTCTCCCACAGACATATGTCCTGGGCAAGGCACAGCTTTTTCTTTAGGGGAAAATGAAAAATGACATGAGGAACTAAGAGAGATGCTTGATGTCAGGTATAAAAGAGAAAGAAGTGAGAAAAATTAAAATAAGAAGGAAAACTAGGAAAAAAAAAAAAAAGAGAGGAAACAAACATCGAAAAACCAGGGATTATCCGTGCCAGTCATGCCAAAAGAAGAAGCAATACACATCTGTCAAAGCTGGTGGGTGTCACTTCAGCAATTAAAGGTATGAACAGCAAAGATACAGGCAGAACACTAGATATGGTCTAATAGATCTTCCATATGGTCCAAACTGCTAGTTATTGGCAACTCCCACCACAGCCAGGTAATGAAATGTTTTGGATTATTCTGGAGACATAGCTAAGCATGTCATTGCTAGGAAGAGTTGTCTGTTTTTGAAAGGATTTATATGGAAATCACAAGTATTGCTTTTAAAAAGCTACTCAACATGTTTAACCCAGAATTCAGGTAGAAATGCTTCCTAAATGAATGTAAGTGATGATTTAGTATTTCTAGATGAATAAAAATAAGAGTGCAGATGATGAAATATAAATCTACAAGTGGGTGGGTAGTTAGAAAATCATTTTTCCCCCTCTAATCTCCAGTACTTTTGACAGTTCTGCAATTTTGAAACATAACATGTCTGAAATCAGAAAAGTAGACACACATAAGAATATATATTTTTAAAGCAGTAAAGTTTTTTATGACTTGGCTTCAAAGGACATATGAGGACCTGATATTGCCTGCAATGACCTATCCCTATGTATTCACTTATCCTAGAAAACTTGTCATGTAATGTTTCAGCCTTCCATCTCCATACAGTAAATTCAGCTCCCAATTCACTGATGCCAGACTCCTTCTGCACCAGCAATGGTATCCAAACTGAAGTATCCAGCACACAGACCTGTGTTATTGAAAACTAACCAACAGGATTCTGACACTACAGCTCTATAATTTGGGAAAAACTCTCATAATCCACATTTGTCCATTTGCTGTATAATCAGCTTACCAGCTGGACAGATTTAAGTTAGTTCATCCCAAGCTTGGTGGTGTTACTCACCTAACAAAATTTAAGTGATAAAATAAGCTCTGACTGAAAAACTTAAGTCCCATCTTACTGTATGGGAAGGTGCACAAGGAACAAAAGGAACAAAACTCACAAATTCTTATTAGATTGTCAGTACACAGAGAGTAAAGTAGATTTAAGTATGAGAATAACAATATCTCTCATTGAAATAATACCATGCTATGGATTCATTCTTACTACAGCAAACTAAGTCCAAGTTTCAGATCCTGGCTTGATGAGAGGTGTAAGGCAGGGCAGATAAAAGGTGTTCCAGATCAGTAGACCTCAGCAGCCTAAGCTGTACAAAGCCCTTAAATTCTTTGTGGAGTGAGAAAAGCCTGAAGAGACTGTTTATAATCCAATGCTTGTCATACAAGGAACCTCAATGGGAAAAACGTCATTGTGTCCTTTTCCTGCTACTACCCCTTTGGGTTAGTCAGCCCTACCTCTCTCTCCCTGCAGGGGATCATTAGGTCACACAGAACACATGGTGAACAGGAAAGTGTAGGATTTTCAGTCTGCCTGGGAGAAAAAATGGCTTCAGTTTTTGTTTCATTTACATAAGGGACTGATACTGTTGTGGAATTACATCAAAAAGAGCTGATTTGACTGTGGGGAATTAAAAGTTAATTCCATTCTGCAAATCGCAGCAACAATCAGCATTATATTTTCCATCAAGAGCTCATGCAGTTCTCACTCCTACCAGCTGGGCACTTGTACATGGAAAGTATGATTAGCCTGTCTTGTTTACATGGGGGTGTGCACACTTGAATAAGAAGCAAGCCCTAAGGAAAGTCCATTCCTCTATAGACACATCCATGTGGATGCTTGATGGGCCTTCTTCTCCCCATAGCTTTAAGTACAAAGACCAACAATCTTCTGTTAAAGAGAGGATAGTCAAGATATTTTCTCCTCTTTTTACCTGCAAAGAATTTTCCAAAGTTTCATGAGTCTAAAAAGCTTCAGTAATTACCTGTTTGAATTTAATTTCATTTTACGATATTGATAATTACGAGCACTAATATTTTTCACTAGAAAGTTATACTTTAGATTTACACAATGCTATCATAGCTTCCCTAGCCAGGCTTTAGCCATAAAAGAGAAGAAATATAAGCTCCCAAAAGAGAGGCAGAATTGACACTCTCTGTGATGTGTTTGCCCATGTGTGTGCATGCACATATTAGTGCATGAGTGCTGAAGGCTTTTATTGTGATGTTACAGATTCAGGCCTCATGAAGTGAGTTTTAACATCTGAACAATAATGGCAGCAATAAAAAAATTCACAAAACACTCCCTCTCTATAAATGTTTAGGGAAATATGCACTGTATTATCTTTATGTGAATATAAACACTGACTCTCTGGGCATCTTGCTGATGTTTTGTAGTGGGTCATTACTGCAGCTGACAAACCAGGAGGTACTTAAACATAACAAGGACTAGAAAGAATTTATAAAGCCTTTACAGATGGGATTTCACTTGCTTTCCCTAACCCCTACTTAATTACAGAGCCACACAAGTCAATTTATAGTTACTATTAAAAGTTGCCTCCCCAAAATTATTAACTTGGTGCAAAGAAAAGAATGAGAAATTAACAAAGGAATTCATTATTAAATTAAAGGCTATGGACTTAAAATATAAAAATAAGACAGTGAACACCATTCTTTTTAACTTAGATATTTTGCTATCTTTTAATGAATCATTATTAAAACCACAAACATATAAAATATTGCCATTTATTAGTGATTTATAAATTATTATATATGATATGACATTTCATTGCTTTTTAAATATGAATCTGAATGGATTCCCAAAGGGCATCATGGTACTGAGGTAAAATGAATAATCATAGTAACAGGACAGGACACAATTCGCTGCAAAGAGATAACATCAAATCTATGCTGTTCTGGATCTTGGCCAATACACCAACACAGTTCTACACTAGAGAAAACCTGTGTATCATGGAAATTTGAATAGGCTAAGCATGCAACAAGCCTCAATGCTCTTTCCTGTCCTGGCATCCACGTGAAGGCTTCCAATAGCAGTGAAGGGTGAGCTCCTGGCAGATAGAGATGCCTGTATCTGAGATTTCTTTTGATACTCTCTGCTTCCTAAATTGCTAATGAAATAGCATCAGAATGAAGGTAAAAATAAAGTCTCCCAGCTCCTTTGAGGTATATTGGAAGCTTTATCTTGACCTCTGGTATTGAACGTCTGGCAATTCAACTAGGACAGACAAGCAATGACACCATAGAGTTTGCATCTTGTGTCATTCAAAAAGCAAAAATGCTCAGTTTGGTGTGTCAAAACATATGAAACAAAAAATGGTGATGAGTGATGTAGCCAGCTGTGTTTTCTCTTTTGACTTTCTTACCTCATTTACATAGACCCAGTGACTATCCTTTGATGCAAGGTTGGTTTCCACAGCCTACAAAAATAAAAAGAAACATAATAATAAAAATAAATAAAACATGTGAAATATATTCCAGAATGAACTCATATAAAATGTACTATAAAGCTCATTTTGATTGTTTCCATTGCTATTGGCATTGTCTCAGTATACTTCTTTTCATCTCTTCCCCTGCTGCTTCACGGGACAGGATCTTATTGGTGGTGGTCACCTTTCCCTGACTTCAGTTCCTAAAACAAAGTACACTGACCACGTATATGCACTGCAAAAGCATATTAGAGCAGGGTGGCACATCAGCAAAAGGGCTCCTGTGATGAACAACTGCACACCAAATGTGCAGTTCATATGATTTCACTTCTGTGTGATATCTCTAATGCATCCTACTAGACTGGATTTCCTTTCAATATGCCTCTCAAATACACTGTCTCTGCCTCATTACAACTCTGATAGTTTAACTGTTAGTCAATCTATTTAACGGAAAACATTGCTCTGAGACACTCAAGTGAAGTTCATACGAGTCATCCTCTTTTCATATTTACAGAAGAGTCAAGATGAAGTTATGATTTGCATAGTCACTTTTTCTGGCTTCCTGGTATGGACTTGGATAATCACTACACGTAAAGAAACAGCCCATCTCAGCAGTCAGCATGTTTATCCATACACATGTAACTCTTCTGGTTCACTAGGAAGCTAAAACTGGGAAAAATTGCTAGGACAAACAACAATCAGGACCTCAGTGGAAGCATTTGGCAATATACATACAAGTTCCTAACTGTTCTTTTGTTTGACATAGATAAAATAATTTCAAGATACTTAATAGTCTCATAAAGCTATAGCAAGCATCAAGGGGTGCACACTGCACTGCTGGTGATATTGCTAATGTCCTTCTTAATACATGGTTAAACAATTACTTTTGGGTATTCACCTCACCTAATAAAACAGGACAGTCCCAGTGCACAAATGTATTTCAGGAGGCAGTTCATTACACAAAGTTTTGAATGATCCTGCCTTCAATCACTTATTTCTTCTGTGCCAGTATGACCCTATTTATTAAACAGATATTTCCCTGTTATAAATGGCCCTATGAATCACTGAAATTAACCCTGTTAAAAACTAAATACAGATCAACAAAATACTTCCAGCCAAAGTTTTTTAACCTGGCTAATTTCCACACTCTATTCAATAACACTTGCACTGGTACAGAGGCTCTGTAGACTGTGGCACTGGGCTGAGCAGGAACATCATCAACCACCTTCCTCTTCAGAACAGATTTGCATAATAAGCCTCTCAGATATTTAGTGATAGATGGGATGAATCACCTTCTCTTATGACACTGACTACAGATGACTGGTTTAGAATGAACGCCCACAACTTCTGAGGCTGCAGTGAAATGACAGGAGATCCATCCATAATCCAGGCTAAGGGAATACAGTTACCCGATCCCAGAAAAAACACAAAGAAAAACTTCACTAAGTAGCCAACACCAACACTTCTAACATTAATCTTAGCTTATACTGCGTTGTTGTTTTTCTAAAAAGGTAAAAAATACTTCCCAATTAAGTGTGTTTTAAAATTTTACTCATTTGTGTAGCCCACACAAACATAAGGAAACTTGTGGGCAACACACATATCTCCCATCTATTCACAAGGTGAAGTACTCCTTTAAAGAGACAAAAATCCCAAAAGAGAAACTGCAAACTTGTCAAAAGAGAAAAATCAACACGGACAGGGAACAGTAATTTTCTTCATCACCATAAACAGCATTATGGGAAAATAATGAAACCTGGTGTCAGAGCAGAGGAGAACCACTAGAGACAATACTTCTGACAAAATAATACTCTCTTAAGCACGCAGTGAAAAATTTTCCCCCTTGGTAATTGTCTCCTTTGCATTTATTTTAAGCTGGCAGGAAAATTATACTGACCATCTAATTGAGGAATAGCAGATCTTAGGAAAACTAGTAGTGATGAAAAGGAGGGCAAAAACTTGTACATTTTCTTCCTATTCACCCCCAAACATGTTCAGCCAAAGCCAAAATAGCCAGGTGCTGTAACATATAGAGAAAAAGTAAAGTACTGCCAGCATTAGCAAAGCAGAATTAAATAATGCTCAGGTGCAGAGTTATTGCACTGGCTACATTTTTGTGATTTATCTGCAACAGTGAGCAATTTGTATGAATAAATGCTAAGTCTGGGAAGCTGAAAGAGCCTGGGAATTTGAAATGAATTATTGTAACTCATTTTTCTGGGTTCACATATCTGGGCCAAAATTTTTCAAATGAGGTGCCTAAATTTAGGCTGCTAAGAGTTTCTCTTTAGTCATCAGAGTGCTAGACCATTCAGTGCTCCTCCTACAAAGTCAGTGGCTCTGCATTCTAATAGCTTGAAATGTATTTAGAAACATCTCTGTAGATAGCCAAATTTAAATAGCTCTAAATGTCTTCTGTGCAGAACCACAACACATTGCATGAACCATTACTCGAAACCTAAACGTGCTGAGAGGGACCAGAAACATCATGCATATTGTGCTTCAGATTTTGCACCATATTTACAGACCTGAAGTTTTTAAAAAAAGCCTAAAAAATCTATTGCAAAACCAGAGGTTTGAACTTTCTGATAGCACTGGTGTATTGCTGGAGGCTCATGAAAGAGCAAGGTCCTGGAGACCTGTGATATCATAGGAAAAATCACTGACAATTCTCAGAACAAGAAAGAATTTACATTTTAGTAAGTTTTGGAGTTTATTTTACTTTGAAAAAGAAAAATGTATCAGATTATGGTCACCGATTTTTAATTATTCAAGCTGTTCAAAATCTTGCCATTTGTTTATGTTTGTGTTCATCCATTCAAAAAGAAAAGAATTGCTTAGGAAGCATCATTGCAGGATCTATTTCATAGCACTCTATATAGAGAAAGTAGACTAGGAATTTGTGAGATCTCTGTGGCTGAGGAAAAGTGCTGCCATCTATTGGGGCAGGATTCATATGTTAAAATAGGTAATGGGGGTTTTCATCAAAAAATTATTAATACAGATGAAAAATGTCCTAGTTCTTTCTCTACTTTATATGTACATAGGGGCTAGTTGGCACTTGGGAGTAATGCCTCACAATATTTCTATCAAATAGAAAATCTGCTTTTGAGATTAACAGTACACTGGAAACTAAAGAGCATCCATCTTTCCTTAGAGCTTCTACAAATTTGGAAAAGGTTTATTTGAAACTATATGCCCTTCTTCCTCCCCAACTATGCTACAAGAGTCAAATGCAAAATGCAGAACCCAAACAAGAGAACTGTAGCACACTCAGTTGACCTCTATTAGTGACAATATAAATATGAAATTTTCAAAATGGGCCAGAACTGGCAAATAGGAAGAGCCGCAGCGAATGTAGAAAAATTTACAATTTCTCAGTAGACATCATTTCCAATAGAAATGAAATAAGAAGACACTGAAAATCAAAATACAGGCATTAAGATTTCAGATCTCATAGCAACAAAGATAAAAAAAAAGCGCTGCTTTATGAAAAATCAGATCATTTCATGTATATAGCTTTGTTTTTTTTAAATATATAACTTAAAATAATTTACTGCCAATAACCCATGACAACATTATTCTATTGAAATACAGAGGAGAACAAATATTTACATTGCCTTTATAAATAAGTAACTTGGTTCATTATTTTATCTAATGGCAGTTGCAGGATTAAAAGGAGAAGTTAGGAAAGTAAGCAATAAATACTGCTATGTTCAGAAATAAATCAATTCTGTAGGGAAAAAGAAAAAAATAAAAGGAACAGAAAAAATCCTTTCCTGACCTTCTCAAAAAATCTGAAACTGAAAACCTCCTCAAGGGTATAATGACTGGCTAGTAATGGGGAAGGCTCTTTCCCACAATACCTGGCTCCTTTGCCAGGGTCAACACCTTGCGGTTAACAGGTTGCTGAAAAGGAATGCAGGGATGAGTGCCTGGATGCAATCGAGAGAGATGCTTGTAGATGTTCAAACAAACATAGGCAGACTGTTAGAGCGAGAGCAGGATGTGCTGGAGAGTTTAGAATTACATCTATTAGTCGCAAACCTGTTGTCTCCTTACTATGTACTCAGGGGAACAGGTAGTAGGAATGTCTGGAAGGCCCATAACTGGCACTGGGATCCTAGAAGGAAATGTCTTGCAGGTGGCAAACACAAGGTTCCTGTTGTGTCTCAATTATTGGAAACAAGGGTTGCCACCTTGAAATCCATGATATAAAAGAACCACCAGACTTTTTTGCTAGGAGGGATATCAAAGTAGCAAAGGTTTCTACTTGCACATCCTTTACATTAAGGATAAACAAAAAGAGCATCACAGCTTTACAGAATGAAAAAAATGAAACAGAGTAAATTGGGGAGTTCGCAGTTAGAAAAAAATTTGAAAAGGGTGTCCTATGAGAAGGACAAAAAACCAAAATTGTTGCCAATTGCCATGGTTTAGCCCCAGCCAGAAACTAGCCAGACAGCTCACCACTCTCACTTCTCCCCATGGGATGAGAGAAGAATCAGAAAAAAAAGAGGTAAAACCTTTAGGTTGAGATAAGAACAGTTTAAAAACTGAAATTAAATAATTAAACAATAACTGTAATAAAAAAGGAGATAACAAAATGTTGTGGTTTGGAATTATTATGTAAATTCTCTCCCCTGCCATTAACTATCCTCGCCAGTGGTTAACAAAGAAA
>JAWWLZ010000174.1:7787328-7797439 GCA_035041345.1 Poliocrania exsul
TTATCTGAGGAGGAAGTCCCCTCCTCCTCTTGAGAGTAAACATCTTGGTTTTTTCCCCTCAAACCAAGACACAAAAAGACAAAGAAAAGTAATATCTCAGAAAGACAAGTGGTTCCCAATAAAGCTGCTTACCACTCTCTGTCCAATGTCCAGCCCAGGCCCAAGCAGTGACTGGTGTCTCCCAACCAACTCCCCCCAGTTTATATAGTACGCATGATGCGCTGTTGTATGGAATATGCCTTTGGCTAGTTTAGGTCAGCTCTCCTGGCCATGCTCCCTCCTGGCTCCTTGTGCACCTCTGGCAAAGCATGGGAGACTGAAAAGTCCTTGAGTAAGCACAACTTAGCAACAACTGCATCACTGTATTATCAACATTATTCTCATATGGAATGCAAAACACGGTACAGCTACCAAGAAGAAAAATTAACTCTATCCCAGCTGCAACCAGGACAGCAGGAGATGACTAATTACAGCTGTCACCAGAGAGCAGATACACCTGCAATGCGGTGAGTGCTCCACGGCACTGGCAGACACGCCGGATCATCTCCAGAGTATGGCTCCAGGAAGCAGGCCCTGTTATTAAGCTCCTCCTACAAGCTGTATTCCTCTTGCAACCCCACTGCAGATCCCTGCCAACCAGACAGACAGACCACGACCAGCCCCAGGATGCTCATGTTAAGGAAACTTCTCTGACTGTGCAGGACACACTTTTGGACTCACACTTGCACCTCCTGAGCGACCACCTGAGACACTGAGGTACCTGTGCAGCTAAACCCTCCACACCTACACACTGAGGTTTCCTTTCCAGCTCAAGCCCAAGTTTCCCATAGCAGAGTGTCAGATGTCCTGAGCCTTAAAAGAGTTTAATTTTGGTGCAGTAACTAAATAAGAGCTCAAGCTGGTGCCTCCGAGGAGGGACCTCAAACAAAGGAACAGTGTAAGCGCAGGACAGTCTGGGGGTCATCATCTCCTGCCCCACCACTCAATGCCCCTCATGTGGCTGTGCCACGGGTCTCTGGGACCTTTGTCATGCAAAGTGTTGGTAGTTCATGTCCTCTTGTCCCACTCAGAACTCAATGTGGAGCTCGCACTGCAGCTGCAGCTGCACCCCGAGCTACCTGCACTGAGTGTGTTCCTCAACACTTACAGCAGGAAACCAGGCACAGAACATCCTGGCCAGTGAGAGTCTGAAGAAACAGCCTACAAAAGACCCAAGCTCTTTTTAGAGACCAGGACAGTGGGGGATGAAGTTAGAAAATACCTGGGGTCAGCTTTAGTACTACAAAATCAGTTAAAAAATAAAAATAAGTCTTCATAACATCATCATAGGCAAATAACACAACTCTAGTTCTGCTGAGGGAATTTGTCACCTTGCTCTTTATATGTCTAAAGCAACCAGTATGACAGATAAATCCCTTTTATTCATTTTTTCCCCTTTTTTTAAACTTTTTTTTATTATTATTCGTAATGAAGGTGTAAGTAAAGGAGGGCTTGGGGAAGTAATCCTGTCTAAATCCCAGCTCTTTGCAAATCTTTAATAAGGGATCAGTCTCAGCCCTTACAATTCATTACCTGCTCACTTTACATTTGCCACTGAACAGGTTTTAAAATACAATTCTTTCCAACTCTTATCCCCAATAAGGTTGCAGCTAGTCATCTACTTACAAAAGCAGCTTTTATTTTCCTTGCTTTTTTCCTTCATATCGCTGCAGAAATTATTTACCTACTGTCTTTTCTTCCCTTATCCCCAAAAACATAAGAAAAAATCTCTTGGAACAATTTTGAAACCTACTATAGAAACACTGCAGTAGGTAATACAAAATATCACTATCTTCATTATAGCGTTTTGTAACTCTGAGTCAAACCTGGATCTAGCTGCTATTTCAGTGCAGGAGATGGACTTGTATTTTTAAAACTGGCTTTGTTCTTGACTTAAAAATCCAGGAAAGCATCGTAGGAATCACAGAACTAGTTTTGATCCCAAAGAAGAGGTACAGACCAAGTGTCCAATGCAATACATCTGACAGTAATTAATTGGATAATACTGAAGTGCACCTGTTTATCTGAGAAGCTTTTTGTACATCTTGGATACAAATAAGTTAAGATAGCAGATATGAAAAAGTCAATTTTGGTTGAACAGATGGGTTCACTCTATATCCCCTAGATATCCAATTTATTTTTAGAAATTTCTTCAATTAAAATAGTGTAATCCTTGTCCAGGTGTGACTTGCATAGGTAATAGAATTTCACAGACAAACAGTTTTTCTGTAGCAGTAACTGCAATTCTTATACTTCCCTAGAACCTTCTTTGCTCTGCATTTTAGATAAATACCTCTTGGCTCAGTATCTCCAGAGGATCTTCATTAGAATAAAAATAAAGTAAACATTACTAGCCACAATAAATAAATAACTTAAATAAATACTATAATTCTTATAGTATTCTAAAGAACACTCAAAATAGATACTGTTGCTAAAGCTTAATTGGTTATGGTACCATTAAAAAAGAGATTAAACAAAATTTTTCAGTACAACGTCCCAACTCTACATGAAAAGTCATAAAACTGTGATATTTTGGACTAATAATCTTGACAAGAAAAAATTCAGGTGCAGTAAACTGGATCAGGCCTGTAAGTTTCCTTTTCTTATTTAATATAGGTTAATTAAAATTCCTAAATGTCATTTCAAATGTCATTCCCTTATCTAAATGGGAAAAAAAAGGAATATAAAGAGTTTTTATGACATATTTTAAGATCAGAAAATCCACTGAAACTGTCCTTTTCTTACCGAACATCATTTTCCATGCAGAATTTGCAGTTTTAATATAAAAAGTATTGCCAGAAAATCTATACTCTTCCTCTTCTGAACATATTCATAGAAATATGCATGTATGTGTTTTTTAAAAAGCACTTTGCAGGTTCACCAAGTCCCTATCTTTCACTGACCACTACACCTCACATCAGTGACACACCTAACTTCCCTGCACTTACAATAGAAGCTGCCAGTTTCAAAACTTGGTACACTTTAGCTCTGTACAAGTCCTTAATGAACCACAAGCATAATGTGCTTTTAGGATCTACATTTTTTTGATAATTTGCTACGCATATTGGTTCATTCCTGGTCTACACTCTGGAAACATAGTACTCAAAGCCCTCAGTGGGGATGTTGTTTCAAGTTTTGCACTGTTACATTAAAACATGAAGCTGATATTTCCTTCTTACTCTTCTGCAGAAATGCATTGCTGAGAAAAGTTCTGCTCTCCGTGGTACTGACAAAGCACAAGTGACAACTGAAAGGCTGTCATGAGACTGGATGGTATTTTAACCATTTGAGACTTCTCCATTAACATAAGCCAACATATTCAGCTTGAATGTCTCACAAAAGATAGACCAGATTGGGCATATAGATCTCTATACTCTCCTACTCAGGTGCCTGGTCATTAGTGTGAGAGAGCTATCCAGGGTTCTTGTTCCCTATGAATTCTGTAATATTTCATTATGGTCGCTGTCTAAATGACATGAGACAGTCCTTTCCTGACCTCTGTTTCAGTTCCTCCACAAGCTAAATAACTGAACCTAATGTGGGGAGGGGTGGTGAAGGGAAGGGAAAAAAAAAAAAAAGGAGGGGTGGGGGAGAGGTGTCGGGGGCGGGGGGGGTGGGGCAAGGGTACGGGGGAGGAAAATGCATTCCCAAATGCCATCAACAACTGAGTTCCATTTTTGGTTGCTAACAAGACAGTTCATGTAAATAGGAGTAAATACAACCCAAATCTTAAGCAGCTTTTAGCGCACACACACACACACACCCCCAGCTGATGAATGATAATTAGGTGTACCTGACTTTTTGCACAATATAACTTCATAAGAACTCAAACAAAAATTACTAATAATCCATTTTGAAGCTTGCACTGCACTAGTTGCCTGTTCCTCAGGTCATAATCAGAAAAAAACTACACCAAAGAAAACCTGCATAAAATATTATGTTAATCAAGAGAAATACTGGAGATGAAGAAAAGTACAAGGAAGATTGGGAGAAGAGAACTATGCACTGCAACTTCTCTTGGCTACACAGCTGCAATGTTCTTGAGTAACTACTGTAATGTATGTGGCATTGCCTATTGTTCTAGCCTTAATCATTTCAATGTAATGCACTGGGATTTCAGTTTAATCTGATTCCCATTTTACACGTAATGCTTATTACAGTCAATCTCTGTTGCCATTCCATTTAGTGCATATTCCACTGAATGAGGCATAAAAATACCGTATATGGAACTCTTCCAAAAGCATTCGGAAAGAATTTGCTTTTCAAAGCTCAAATGTCACACACTGTTTATAAACATGGTAACTGCTGACCATTTAACTACATGGCACAGTGGTGACACTGGATAATTGCACAGCTGTCAGAAAGCAGCATTCCTGTAAAGACATAAATCTAATGTTAACTGAAGAACAAAACCTCTCAGAAGTGCGGTACTTAAAATTTTACCACAGCCACATACTGAGTTGAATTTGAAGATCCAATGAAATCTTTGAAAAGAGTAACTAAATTTTGCTCCTTTCAACACTGAATTTCTTCATGAAAATAACAGGTTTGTACATCTACGTTCTATTAAAAAACCTCAGCTTTTTAGAGACAATTTTGTAATGCTTTGTTAAGAAATGTACACCTGAAAGAGCCAGACTGCAGAGAATAAATTAAAATTTATCAGAACTGGCTAGCACTTGGAGGCTTGGGTTTTTTTGGTTAGTTGACTTTGGTTCTCCTCCTGTCTCTCATTAAGAGAAGAAATTGCCACTGAAACAATTTAACAGTTTAAGTCTTCTGCTTGTAATGCCTACAGGAGGTTGACAGGACATTGGTCTGAAGGTTAAAAACGCTTTTCCAGACATAGACCCTAGGTAGATATACTTATTTTCAGCATGGACCATTGCTTTCTATTCTCATCATAAGCAGCCTTTCCACGGTCAGGATATAACATGTTCCAGTGTATCCCTCCAGTCTCACACACTGTACTTTCTCAACTCTACTCAGAACAATACCTTAAGCGCCAACTTTGGCTTGCAATGCAAGTTCAAGATACCTTTATGCAGTTTGCACAGAGTTTTCCAAAGTTTGATTATTTTGTAGATATAAACAGCAGATGGTAACTATATCATAAAAGAAAGATGCAAACTTCTTATGTTTCCATCATGCATAAAACTTACACGTTCCTAATTTCCAGTATCAAAGGACATCTGCTCTGTCTTGACAGCAGGATAGCTGAAGCTCCCAGAATCATCTGTCACAAACTCTGAACTAAAGAACCAGCTACAGGGTGAGGAGACCACACTGCTTTTGAGGAACTCAGTGTTAATACTGAGTCATTGCCTCTAGCACAAAGTTGCCAGTCCCACTGCAAGACTGCTATTTTATGTAATTTAGAAGTTTTTTAACTCTGTGAACTTGGAAAGGTGTGTCAACATCAAAGGTTACCCTATTCAATACCCCTCTTTTCATCCATTCACATACATGCTATCTCCTCTCTTAAATTTTTTAAAGATTATGTCTGGTTCTAAAGGAAAGATGACATTAGTCAGCTTGAAACATAATCCCTTTCAAACCAGTCCTTTTCTGCCTACTGAACTCTTGTTTTAAATTGCAAAATAAAGACATTAATAAAGCAAAATCCTTACAGGTCTGAGGATCTTCTTGTCAGTCACAGGGCACTTTACATGCACAAATAGTGTCACAGGTTGTATGAGGATTAAGGAACACCTTAAAGATCACCTTGACCATCTCAAATCACAAGCCTGCCCAGAGAAAAGAGTATTTGCTGTTCTTTAAACTGCATACTTGCCAGTTGTGTATTTGACAAATTTGTGTATTTGATAACTCTTTCAGGCTGCTCTAGGAGGAAGGAAATCCATGGAGAGCAGCAGGGATGGTAATGGAAGGGCTACCCCTCCCTCAGTATGTCCACAGTCTTAACAACTCTGTGCAAAGTCTTGCAGCTAATGAGGGCTGTGCAGAGGCAGCAGCACCCAGCACAGTGCCCGTGCACAGCTCATGCCAAGGGGAAGCAGGCACAAACTTCTTATTCATAGATTTTTCTTTGAAGCAGATGTTGGAATATTCACCATTTGGGTTCAATCCCATGATGTTTTGCACCTCTGCTTTCTCAAACCTAGCAGATATGCACTGGAACTCCCACGGTGATCTCAATACTGTCAGTCTGTATCAGCTTTACCTTTGGCGCAAGAATGATACTAAAAACATTAAAAATATGATAGTAATGGGGAAGAAGAAGATTTGATGGGAAAACATACCTATTTTTCCCAAAGGCTTGCACACAGTTATTCAGAAGAGTATGGGAAGTTACTAATTTTTTTTAAAAATACAAAACAAAACAAACTAAAAAAACCAAAACAAAACAAAAAAACCCACACACAAAACAACCCCAAAACCAACAAATCAGAAACCTATTCTATCCTTTAAAACATTTTTTACTTCTTCTAACCAACACAAGCTCACACAGTGCAGTTTTAGACAAATGGGTTTTTGAGAACGAACCTTTCTACACTGTCAGGAGGAACAGCTTATCTTGTGACTGCATTCATTACGGACTATGCCTGGATTCTGTTCTTGAAACTAAATAATTTTTAGCATTTGAAATTCTGTGATTTTTTTCTCCATTGTTTCTGAGGTAGGATTTAGACAAAACACAGATCTGTGTTAGAATGTTCATATACTTGAATTTCCCTACAAATCCAGAGCAAAAAAATAGTGAAACTAAACAAGCTTCCAATTTTAAACTCAGCTCATTTGGCTGGTGATGTACTAGCCTTGGCACTGATTTATGTCATTCCATTCATGTAGGTATGAAAGGATTCACAAGGGAAATTTCTATCATGTCTAATCAAATTAGCTGACACCTCACTGACAAAAAATAAAGTGCACTATACGGTGTATCATTTATACAGGATAATCAAATGGAGGACCATGAGTCCACATTTTAAAAGTCTAATGATCTGCTTAGAGGAGAAAAACAGTCCCCAAATACTACGGAACGAACACTATTTTAATGTAACAGTTAAGTTTGTGACAAACTCTCACTAGAAACAAAAATTGTTTTAATGTTTATCCCATTACAATGGATTCAGATTTCAAGCTAATACATAAAAGCATCCATCAAGTGTTAATTTCTTTTCCTGAAGATAAAGTGACAGCAACCTGTTGTGTAACAATACAACAAACAGTGCAGAACATGGAATTTGGCATGAAATCCATCTTCCTTGAGGGAAAATCTATGGGAGATGGAAACAACAAGCAAGTCTATTAATTGATGGTAGCTTTATTCATAAACTCTGTGGTGTGGTGAAATTTCCCTGTTTGCAGAATCTGCTTAGGCACACTGAGTTTTTGAGTGAGACAAAGGTTGTGCATTTGAGCACATAATGCAGGTATATTTGGCTATGACTGAGCAGCAGTGAAATGCAAAACTAAAGAAAAAAAAAAAGGTTTACCTAAGAAAAAAATGTAAGAATACAGTGTCTTGGGAAGCCAATAAGCAGAGGGTATCAAAATAGAAGTTTGAGAGGTGTAATGTTTGTGCAAATGTAATGATAGAGAAAGGAGGAAAAAACAGGACATGGGAATGGACTGTATTTTTACATCAAGGTTATATCTGTTTTTACAGAAAACTCAAAAAAATCTGACAAGAAATGTTACTAGTTGAAAAAAAACTGAATAAAAACAAATCTCCATATAGGTACTTGATGGAAATTTAATGCTACAATTTAATGCTGATAGAAAGCATGGAGGAAAAGAACTAAGGACTAGAGTTGCATCTGGAGACATGGGAGAAATTCAGATTTTTAGAGAACACAGAGGAAAAAATAATAAAAATATTATTTTGACATGATGTGAGTTGTAAATATTTGCAAACAGAAAGTCATGGAGCATATAGGCATAGAGACCAGAGAGAAGAGGGATCAAATATTACAAGAGAAAGGGTTGTTAACAGGGCAGAACAGCTGCAATGAGAAACAGAGATGCTGCACAGAGCAAAGAGACAGGGAAATAAAGAGACCAGAACTCAGCAAGGACAAAGGAAGGTAAAATCCAAGGGTTGAGACCTATGGGTGATGAGGACAACACATAGAAGATTAAGAAACATAAGTGAAGGAGATGGGAAAGGGGACAGGGGAGGTAGGATATAACCACAAACCACAAGAAGAAAAATAAAATTGAGAAGATTGGAGATTCACACAATCCCAGAAACTGTTCAATTGAATGAGGGACAAACTGACTGGTCTGTCATCAGAGAGCACAGAAGGAAGAGGTCAGCAAGCTAGGACAAGAAATATGGCCTTGAGGCAGAAAAGAAATAATAAAGAATGAAATGAAAAGCCCTCTTTCCTCACTTAGGTGAGGTGTCATTGTAAAGCTACTTCTGGATAAAGTAATATTTATATATAGGTGAGACAGATGTACAGTGCAAATTAAAGTAGGATGTAGCTAATGAAGAGGAACAGATGGATAAAAGACTTGGGGTAAAAAGAAATGGTCAGTAATTGTAACCACTAAAAAGTATTTTCATTAAAATGAACATTTCTTTGGTGATTATTTCAGATAAGACTTTCATTGCTGGCCTTGAGAGAGTCTGGAACTACTAAAAGAAAATTAAATATTAAAGAGCACACAGGGCTCACAGTCTCTAAAGCTACTTTTAATTTGTGAGACTATAAAATTTTTTTAATGAGGATATACTAACAGCCATGTCCAGAGAGTGCAAGATGTAAAAGCAGCAATAAGAAGAATACAAATATGATGACATTACAGTCAGAAAGGAGATGATACTTACATAATAACATAACAGACAACAAAGAGTTAAACAGAGACATCATGGTAAAACAGACTGAATCTCCATAATGTGAGGGAAGTACAACAAAGGAAAGAAAGACTTTTTGGGATAGCAGCCCTACAGTCAACACTGAATACAGAAGAATAACCCTTACCTATTAAAAAGTTCTGAAGGGCTGGTGTGCATTTAATAAATTTTAAAATCTCAAAACCAGAGCAAAAAAAAAAAAAAAAAAAATTAGATCATATAAGAAAGTGCAACCATCAGTTAAATGAAGCTAAGTAGAGTCAAGGTTCACAGCTTCACAGCAGAGGACCTTAAAGAAATTCCAAATTTCCTCTGCCATGCTTAGATGTTGAGCTTTTCAATTATCCTGTTTTCTCAGCAGTTACTCCCTTTGGAACCTGAGAGCTTTATTGCTTATTTCATCTTATCAGCAATGAATCTGACAAATACTGTTAAAAGAAGTAACTATGATAGAAAGCTAGGAAGGATGATAAATATAGGGGTATTTATAGAGCATTTAAAAAAAAGATGAATTCTGAAACCAGATAAGATTATTATCCTGAAATTCTCTACTGTGAAACATAAGGTCCTGCATTCAGACAATATACCCCTCTAAAAAAAAATAATCTATTATTTGAAACATCATCAATTTCAAAAACAGCACAAGTGTTAATACAGGTTCATTGTATACCCATGAACAATTAGACCCTAATATACATATATATATACATGTGTATATATACACACACATATATATATGCATATATATATATATGTATATACATATCACTTGAAATGTTGTCATTATGTATGAATACCAACAAGAGAGGGAGATTCCTGTAGGCACCAGCAGGTTGACAGTAGAGTTTAAGTTTGAATAGTTCAGTAGCAGAACCATTAGACAATATGCTTGCTGTATTTCAAGTACTTTATTAAGTCCCTCAGAAGGATAAGAAGGCATCCCAGCTGCTAAACTCACATGGCCATGCTGGCACAAACACATATGGGTTCTAGTAGGATCAAAGATATATTCTGGCCAAGAATAGAAAGGTTTCTAAGTATTATGAGGAAAAATCTATATTCACCTCACAGCAGTAGTGACAGGTCAAAATATATACAGTTCCATTTCAGAGGACTGTATGATCAATTTAGGAAAATGTTTACGGAATAGATATTTATTCATTATGACGACCTCTGTTTTTAAAGGACAGCAACAAGCAACCCACGAGTCCATTTCCTATCTTGTACCCCAACAGGATACAGAAA
>JAWWLZ010000174.1:7797539-7825223 GCA_035041345.1 Poliocrania exsul
CAGAAGGATAAGAAGGCATCCCAGCTGCTAAACTCACATGGCCATGCTGGCACAAACACATATGGGTTCTAGTAGGAGCACAGATATATTCTGGCCAAGAATAGAAAGGTTTCTAAGTATTATGAGGAAAATCTATATTCACCTCACAGCAGTAATGACAGCTCAAAATATATACAGTTCCATTTCAGGAGACTGCATGATCAATTTAGAAAAATGTTTATGGAATAGATATTTATTCATTATGATGACCTCTGTTTTTAAAGGACAGCAACAAGCAACCCACGAGTCCATTTCCTATCTTGTACCCCAACAGGATACAGAAACACAGCAGCAACCTTATGAGAAAGGCACAAAAATATGTCCTTGATATGTTAGAGACCACAGCAGAGCTGAAAGAGTTAATATTGAGGCTCTATTTCTATTAGGAGCTCAGGCATTCAAGGTTTAATATCTCAGATGTTGCAAATTGCATCTCCTGGAACTTGGCAAGCATCTTGTCAGCTTAAATGCAATTTGTTTTTCCAAACCCAAATTGTTTTTAAAAGATTAAGGTGTTCTAATTTTTTAAAGCATTAAGTACAAAAGCAGTAATCCTTTACCATTGTGATAAGGATTGTCTACCATAATCTTTATTATTTACTAAAGCTTGACTGCCAAAGAAAAGGAACTCATTTTTCAAAGTCTGTTTATTTATGTAGCTGAATTGCTATATTCTGAATTTAGGGATAAAAAAGGAAGACTGATTACCTCAGCTCTGAAGAACTTGCACAAAAATAAATATGATTCAAGACTTAATAAAGTAATATGGCATGAATATTAGCTCCATTTAAGTCAAGGAGTACAAGATTTCATCCTCAAGAGTCTTTTGTCTCTAAAAAGTTGCTTCAAATCCTAATAAACTGATGGATTTAGAAAAGACTGTTAAGAGCCAGTTTGTCCATATGTTTTAGTAAGGTAACTCAGTTAATAGTTCCTTTAAAAAGACTATCTATTACAAATACACAAAGCCAAACAAAGAAATCTGAGGCTCTACTTTATTGATGAAATTAATTCTGACAGAGATGTGGGGAGGGGTGTTCAAATCAGGCTGGTATCACTTCCACTGGTGAAAATCAAGATGATCAAGAGTTTTCAATAGAAGGGAAAAGAAAAAAAAATAAATACAGTATGATGAGACCTTTATTCACAGTCAGAAATTGAGGCAGAGAGATCAAGTGCATGACAAGCATCATCCATAACACCTGACAGAACAAGATCACGTCACTCATCCTTGTTCAAGACCTTCAAAAGTATCCTTGTTTTAAAAATCTGGATTTTTTTCTCTCCTTCAGTAGAAGGATTCATCACAGCAAAGGATGTGCTGAACCTGCTGTTTTCTGCCCCAGAGAAGGGAAAAGGCAGCACACACTTGGAGATACACTCTGGGTGTCCCACAGGCTCTCACCATTCTTACCATTACCTCTTTTGGTTTCTCCACTTGGAAAGCACTTTGAACATGTGTACTCCTGACTATGCACTTAAATATGTGTCTTTTACCGCTTTCACCCTTACAACATTCAAACTGAAAAGAAAACCTTAGCTTATAAGAGTATGACTGCAAGTTTGCACTTGCAAATTCTATCCTACTGCATCATGCCTGCAGCTACTCCTAAGCCTGTGGTTTGATTGTTTATTAACTGCATGCTGGAAGGTGGCAGGAGGATTTCTCCTTCATGAATCTGAAGTTCACAGCCAAAACTGTCAATCCATAATCCATATCTACTCCTTCCCTGTGTAGATACACGTGTTTGTTTCTGTGCACATTTGTGAGGATATACTCCCACAAATATATATATATATACACACACATATACACACACCCCCCCACACACAGTTGTCTGGGATAGGAACGAAAACCAGAAAAAACGAAAATGAAGAGAAGAAAGAAGCAACATCCAAAGCATAAAGGGTACGCTGCAAGCATAAAGGGTATTTAAAACAAAGTTGAGTTCTCACCACACTGAATTGACTCCTGGATTTATCATATTATTCCTGGGAAAATACGAGCAAATTTTCTCAAGTTTGTTATACAGGCATAAGTAACTCCACAGTATATATGTGCATTTTGATGGATACATACACATACTCTTGCATAAAATGTCGCAAATCTAGGACTGACACTGGTAGGCAAGCCTCTCTTGCAACAGTTTAAGTATCTGCATCATATAGAACAGCAGGATTGGATTAGTAGCTTTGCTAACAACTAAAAAATGTTTGCACATATTTTGGCCATTGATTTTAAACTTTGGCTACATCTAAGATTTATTGGGCAGAGTATGCATTTACCTGGAAATCCAATGTAAATTATTAGAGCACACAGTTTGTTTCCGTTGTACCTACGTGTCATGCATTCATTCCCTTCTCTGGCTTTAGGAAAAAGAGGATGATAGACCTTTGGAAACTGTTTAAATACATACAGTTTTCTGTCATGATCTGTTGCCTTCTGGGAGAGAGATGCCTTTCCCATCCAGAGCAACACTTCTGGGACGAGTGGCAAGAAGCCATTTCCCTTGCTAGATTTACTACTGCCTTGCCTTTGAGAGCACATTTCACCACTTCAGTTAGCTGTGTCAGAGGAGATAGCACATGGCTGAGCTCTGTGCAAATTGCCTCTCACAGCAGCCTCAAACCATGCTCAAACATCACCTTCCCTCACCTCCCATTGTTCCCTGTTTCTTTTCATTAAGTCTATTCAGCAATTCTCTCTAAAATCTGTGTCTTGGCTGTCTCTGTCAGCTGACTTCTTCCTGTCCCTCTCAACAAGCACGAGACATTACTCTGCACAGCTGAAACAGAAAAACTATCTGTCAAGCAAGAAGACTGCAGCACACTCCTATACCATTATTTTGCTTTCCCTTTGCTACTTCGTACTCCCTATTCCAGAGAAAGATTTATTTCTCAAATTAATTACAAGTACACAGCCAGTCTTTATTCTGGAACCCTCACCAGCTATTTACTCTGTTCCAAACCCAGAGACAGATGGAACTGTTTGCACGCAGCTGTAGATAAACCTCCACAAACATAAAACTCTTCCTCTCCCTCTATACCACCTTTATTCCCTTGTCTCCCCAGACAGATTGAAGAGTGTCCTGCAGCTGTGTGAAAACCCTCCACCACTGGTTCTCCTGCTCTTTTTAAAATGAAAGACAACCTGGAATTTTGAGCCATGTGTCTTGTTTTTTGGGTGTTGACTAAACAAGGTATATTAGGCTTTGTAGGGTATACTCAGACAGATTAATTCCCAACATAAAGTTTTATTTATTCAGTTTTGGTTACTCCAACACCTGTTCTTCTCCAACTTGAGCCTCTTGCTCAGAGACCTCTGCCTCTGTGTTTGGAATGGAGCCACTGACCAGATTCACCAGTTCTCACCTTCTCTTTTGTTCAAAGATGTGACTTTACACCATCTGAAACTGCATTGTGAGAAAGGAAGAAGCAGAACAAGCTTTCATCAGCTTTCAAAAAACAATCAAAATTATTTTCTACCCCATCTACCTGTGTAGTTAAAAAATGCAGGGGACATTTCTTTTCTTGGCCTTAGTAAACAGGAATAAATAACCATTGCAATTCTCAATTCTCATTTAGCATAACTACAAATACACACTCTTCCAAATACCCTCTGCCACAGGGCACACCTTTAATCCAAGTTAAGTGCCATTGATTTGTCTGAAAAATTATACTTGTTCAAAAAGTCAAAACAGTAAGAACAAAAAATAACCAAAACAACTATCTGGCATTCTTATACTGTTCTCATTTGACAGTTCACTGCTATAACCTGTGGTGAATGTAGAGCAGCCAATAAACCTAATCTCAGGATGGATTTGAGACATTTATTCCTGGAATTTCAAAACACCTAGGACATAATACAGCTTTCCCAGGCTTCACATGGGCCTAAATCCTTCTTTGTGACTACTGAGCATTATTAATTAACAAAACCTGAACTTTCTCATTCATTTAGTAACTGATTAGTAAATGGTCAATATAAAAATTGTTTCTCAAGTCCTACTTTTGAGCTACATTCCTTTGCAGCTTGGGAAACCACCATATACAATCTTAAGCTTTGCTATTCCATCCAGTTTCCAGGGAAGGCTCAAAACTTGTCTCAAATGAATAATTGTGGTAATAACAGAAATAAACTGGGATGTTTTGCTTTTATCACTGCTTAAATTACTACAATAGAAAATGGGGAGCCTAGGAAAAAAAAAATGTTACAAACATCTGTTTGATGCAAAAATCAAAGTTACTTCACTGTTTAAAGTGACAGCAAACCAAAAATGGCTTTAAATTTTCAGTACCATACTTCTTGAATCAATAGGATTTAAAATGTATGACTAATTGGGCTGATACAAATTTCCCTCTTGAATTTACATACATAAATGTTTGTAGAATTATCCTTTATCTAAGTAATTATGCCATCCTTAGTTACATGATACACATCATGTACGGTATGAATAAGATAAAAACAATGATAAATTACTGATCAATCTTTACAACAAGCTTTTCATACTGAGTAATCTAATAACAAGCATGAGTACAAGGAGAAAATCAGAACAAAGCATCACCACTCCTTCCATCTGAGTGTGTCAAAGGCATACAGAGAAGACCATGTGGTATTTTCAGAGCAAAGACAGACCTGTCAGCTTCTCCTCAACCTCCACCTTCCCTTCTGACAGAGCTGACAACGTGTAGCCACCAGCAGAATGCTTCCAGAAGAGCCATCACAGAAATACATCTTCCCTCTCTCTCTCTCTCCCAGACAGGACTGCAATGCTGAAATTCTTTGTGCCACACACAGCTCCTGGCTGAGAAGACAGACTTGGGATCAGGAGTCGTGTTTGATGCAGAAAAGTAATAATTGAAATTTTCACCCTTGTTTAAACAGAGAGGTGGCAATGAAGATGGCTAAGAAGAAAGCAGCAGGAATGCCCCTCCATGCCCTGTGTAAGGTTTCAGAGGAAATGCTGAAGGAATGTCCACCATCATTCAAGCAGCTCTGAAGCTAACTTGCTTGCAGTTCCCTGTAGTTGCTGTACCCTACGTGCAGCCTCTCTGCCCATGTAGGTTCCAGTTTTCTCCTCAAAGGGCAATTTTACAGCCCTTTCTGAAACACCTGCCCAGCAGATGATTTTCAATGCTACTTCATTCTTTCTTTTCAGTATAAGGAGAGGTGGAGCCTGGAAAAATTATTCCCCTCAGCTTTCTTTAGATATTAGTGTTTTGATCAGAAATCTACTGAAATTAGTAGGTCTTTATTCAGTTGTTTTTAATAAGTGTTGGGCCAGACTTAGAAAAAAGAATGTGAAAAAAGTAACAGTTTTCTCTTTTTATTAGTCTTTATCATAATCATCCCGGCAAAAGAAATAATTATTTCCATGAGAGGGCAAATTAATATCTAAATAATAAACTCTCCATGCTCTGGAGTCATCTCTTCACATCTGAACCCTCTGTGCATAATGTACGACTGCTGAGTCAATGACTTTGAATAATCACAACTGACCTGAAATAATAATAAAGCAACACAGCAAACTGGATCTTTACCATTGTGTCACTGTCTCCCACAGGGACTACAATCCATTGTTCCACACAGCAAAATATTGTTCGCCTAGATAATAATTTTATCTTGTCTAACTTTAAAGTTCACATTCATAGGCGTTTTTGATTAATCAAATGGCTTTGACAGCCAGCAGCTTCTTTCCAGCATCAGAGAGAAAGCGGTGGGTGCCAATTTACGATTATTCAAACTAGTAATCTCCTGTGTCTCTGACTGCTATTATTCTTTTGCCTGTGACCCAACCACTTAATGAAGTGAAATTAATTTACAGTAATAGGAAATTCTCAGAACTACATGAAAGCACAAGCTTTAATATGGGAAGAACAAATGGCCATTTCATGCAAGGCTGACCACAAGCATTGTAAAGAAATTTGAAAGGACTTTATACCTTTTTAAGTAGGTATGGTATTAGCTGAAACAATATACTGCAGTAAATATGATAAATCAAATGCCTCTTCAAAACAGAAAGCACTAACACAATTTTCTCCTTTTGTCACACAGCAGAATTTTCTCATTTGCATATAAATGTATGACACACACATATTTTGTAAAGGTAAAACCAAGATCTTATAATCCTTCAAATCCCTTCTACCTCTTCTGTCATAATACCAAACTTCTAACAGCAAACCAGTAACAGGGACATTGACATTTATTTTGCTTACTCCTCCTTTACAAATGTACGTATCAGTGTGCATTAGAATTGAAATAAATATGGTTTTATCTTAAATGGCAAGATACAGCTCACATTTATGTCCAAACATATTGTTTATCTACAAAATTCTATAAAAGGTTGAAATTGTAACTCCAATCTCTTGTATTCTTGTGTTTCCTTTCATGGTGGAAAAATACTACTTTTCTCAGTTTGCTTTAGCATTCTTTCCTCACCTCTGCCCTAAAAAAAATCAGGAACGAGTACAAGCAGGGAGCAAAGCATATGCAAGAACCACAGCAGTCAGGACTGTGGTTTTTTCTCAAAAAAACCCAAACAACAACAACAACAACAAAAACAACAACAAACATTGTTTATTTGAAGCATTAAGCACTTCCGATAATTTTCTAACAAACTCTAATATTTGTTTTGTTCCCCCTCATATACTCCATATTTTCACACTAATTTGTCAAGCCTTTAGATCCCTTGAGGGAAAGAATGGTTTCTAATGCAGCAGTTAACACAATGATCCTTCAGTATATCTGGGGGCTACAGAAAGGCAAAAGCCACCACGTGAGTATTTATGTATTCACTTACTCTCATTGCACACATATGGTGGTGATATTCAAGCAAAAATTTGAGAAGCCCCTTGGACATTTCTCATCACTCTCTTCCCCAAACTTGACTAAGACAATCTGAGATTTCTGGTGCATTGTCATATGTAGCTCCTCCTCTTTCTGTTTGGCTTTTCCCTTCTCCCAGCGTTTGGGAGAACAGGATAAATCTTCAGCTTTAGCAACTGAAGTAGTCTGGAAATTTGCATTTATATAAGTTAAAAATATCTAACTCCTGCTATTATTTGCCTTATAAATGCTCTATATATTTGTATCTCAGCATCTGAAGGCTGATCACAAGAATCATGAGACACAGAAGACTGAAAAAGTACAGGAGAGCTGAGTACAGGTCCTTGCTGAGCAGCAAGTACAGGTCCTTGCTGAGCAGCAGGCTCACCACAACAAAAAGCAAGACTGAACTGAAGAAAAGAGTATCACTAACCATGCAAATACATGAAACTCTCCTGCTTGTGGACAGAGATCCTTCATAGACAGCTGCATATGACTTCTAATGGGTAAAATACAATATATTTAGAAACCCATTTATTATTTGGGGTTGGGGGGATGGTTAATGGTTTAAATTTTCCTGCAACATTAACACCCTGCCTGAATACCAGTGAATCTGGATGTTGGTAAAACTCAGACTATGACTAAGCTATACAGGGAGATGGATGTTAACTGCAGGCCCTGCATGAAGAAAGTCAGTGTCAGGGTGTGAACTTCCAAGCAGCAGTAAGGTTTGCTTCTGCTTCCCACCTCCTTGGACATACAGACACTGTGTGCTAAATGCTGTCCAAACTGGTCAAGAACATCTAGACACATCCTGAGGATGAAAAGCATCAAACACTGCTGGAATTGTTGCAAAACAACTCCTCCCAAATATATGCCTCAGAGTTTGCTTCCATTTCCCACTGAAAGAAATTGAAATGTCTCTAACTTTTTTTCATTAAGAATATATCTCCAGCACTACAAAACAACCAACAGAAAGACAGGTGTGTCTTTTGCCTTACCTCTGAAAACTACCAGCTTTGACCTGAAACAGTGAATTGCTCTGCCTGTGTCTGATCGGAACTTCCATCCTGCACCTAAAGCACATTCCTAATAACATCTTGGTTAAATCCACTATGTTTAATAAAATATCTTGCTTTTAACAAGTAACCAACTCAACCCATGACACTTGAAACAATTAGAAACAACAGGTGAAAAAACCTGTTGAGGGATGGAAGTATTGTTTCTTTCCTCCCTTCCAAAGTACTCCTCAGCATTTACCCAACTGCTGTAGAATCATTAAAGGTGGTAAAGGCCTTTCAGTTCATCAAGTCCAAATACTTCATTTTGGAAGATGGCTTAATTATTGAGCAGATTTTCAGTATGAACTCTTCTTGTGAGCTTCCTCAGCTAACAGGTTTGCATTCAGAAATTAATTTACAGTCTTTTTTTTCAGTGGGGTTTGGGTGTTTTCTGCTCTGGATGTTCCAGAAGCAGCTCTTTCAAGAGCATTCATTTAAAGCTATATATGTGCAAAGGTATTTTCAGAATAAGCGTTAATATGTGTAGTAAAAGGTCTTTCAAAAACACAAATTCCATGCTAAAATATTATTCTCATGAAAAGGTTACTGAAAAGAAAGGCACCTGAAAAATCTCATGGAGGTGGACTTTCACATATTGAAATACAATCTGAACAAATCTTTCTTTGCCAATAGCAATGCACAAATTCCCTGAGAATTTACTCATGGCAGGAAATGAAAACAGACCTTTTGTGTTCCCCTGCAGACTTGGCAGCATAGCCAATTCACACTTGAATGACTCCAGAGCTGATCCAAAGCTTGCATTCCCTCCAGCCCTTGCCAATGTGCTTTAAAGGAAAATCGTCTATCCCACACTTAACTATGTACACAAAGGTAATGTCTGATATCTAAAAGTGGCAGGGTGAGCAGGAAGTTTTGATACAGTACATAATGGCAGAACTCACTAGGATGACTAACAGCTCTGTTTGGGAAGGGTCTAAAACAAAATAGTGCTGAAAACCTGCAAAACTTTTTTGTTTGTATGAATCACCTGGAAGAGGATAAAAAAAAAAACATAACACCTTCTCTGTTAAAGTAACCACTTAGACTTGTGGGTCTGCAACTTTTGAATACCTTACAAAAAGGTTAATATTTGCCACCTTTATGGTTGACGCTTGGAAACTGATGCATTACTGCAATTGCAAGACCATGGAAAATCTGGAGAGTGATTACTCAGAAATATAAATGAATACAGAAATCAGCTGTTTACATATATACACATACATGTTCATGTAAAGCTGTTTCTGCAGCATAGACTTTTATCTCATTTAGAGACCGTAGAGAAAAGAAGGGTCCTAACTACTGAGGAATGTACCAGCATGTCTCTTACATAATCAGAGGGGGAAAAAAAAAAAAAAGACAAAATTGTATCTTGAGTTTGATACAAAAAATTGAAAATGATCCCATAAGCAATAAAAGTAGAGCAGAAAGTGGCTCTCTGGAGTCCAACATTAAGATCTTTACATAAAAATGCTCCTGTAAGTGTGAGTTCTTGCTTTTCTCCAAATCTATGTATTTACCGTTAACAAAAAAAAAAAAATTCTCTGGCCAGATCTTCAGCAGAAGAATTTTGTGTCTCACTGAATACAATTCTCCTTCAGATAAGAAAAGGGAGAACAAATAAATTACAGGAATATACTTTACGCTTTTAATAGTTTGACAAACGTGACTTCATTCCACTTGTGAAAATGGGCTCAGAAAAAACAGCATGATAAAAATTTCTGTAAGGTATTGACCTCTTCACACCTGACTCTGATCTCAATCAGTCTAGGTCAATACTAAATGATCATTTAGCACATGTCTAGTGATATATGATTTTTCCTGTCTGAAATTATATCAAGTCAGTTCCTGTGAATAAATATCTGCATTTCAACATATTTCTAAGCCATAGAAGGAAAAGCTAAGCAGAGTCTTCATATGAAAGCACCTTGATAGGACTAGGTAGGACCTGTGGATTATCTGTTTTACAGACAAAAATGAAATCCAGTTTATAATCATCTTTGTACAGTATTTTCTGTGACCTTCCAGCACTGCATCTCCATGCTCTGGTACTCGAGATCTTTACAGTTCACCAAGAGAGCTGGACCAAGTTCATTGATTCCAAAAGGCACATTGTACATTTAAAAATTACTTCAAACACTATCCCAGTTATTCCACTCTGTCCAGTCAATGCTGAGACAGTAAAAGTAAACGTCCAAACCTTCTGGTTCCATTGCTGCAGTATTGCTGAAAGTCCTCTCCTATCACCATCCTCATGACAGGAACACCAACCCCAACCTCTATTGTTGTTGGCACAGTATTTTGGAAAATAAGCTGAAGTCTTTGAGACAGAATGGACATTTACACTATTGGGTGGCACAACTTCCAGGCTCCTGTGCTGTCCCTTTATGGGGTGATGTGACCAGTTTCTTGCTAGACACAAAGAATTTCATGGGCATCCTGAAATGTTTCCACACTTCTGCAGGGTGTTATGGAAATTCGGAGTGGTAACAGTGGAGCCAAGGACACAGGCAAAGACGGGAAGATGGAGTATGTTTCCAAGGTCAGACATAGTATTGGCCACATGAACAATAACAAGTTATATGTACTAATGGAAATGTTTAGGTTTCTTCAAGTTTCTTTTGCTTTGTTTAGGGTTTTGGTTTTTTTTTTTTGGTGTTATTTCCTTAACTCTTTCATCTCTCCTTCCAAAAGGCCATAAAAGCAGTTATTTTTAAGTGTCAATTTTTGACCCATAAACATTTGCTTTAAAATAACAAATGGCATTCAGCTTGAATGACAGTGTAAATGCCTTTTGGTCTTAACTGCCCAGTCCTTTAGCTCACAGAAAATAATGTCTCTTCACTTGAACAGCAAAGAGGAACTTTTCAAAAGACCAGTCAGGAAAATATCACTAATTATTCATAATATTAAACCTCTTCTAAAGCCAAGGATATTTTCTGTTGCGTAATAAGGGGGGTGGGGGGTGTATGCATTTCATGAAGCTCTATTTAGTGTCTAAGATACTATGATTCCAACCCTTTGAGTTTTTATAAGCAATTTTCATAAAATGATCATTACCATCAATGAGACTATCCCATGTCATTGATGGCTGTCACAGTCCCTTACTGAGATCTGCACAGCACTCAGTATCACCTAATGGCTTTTCATTTAAGTAATAAAGCTTAAAGTGATAACGAGCAACGTTTTCTTTTCAACAACAATTTTTTCCAGCATTAGAAAAGTTATTTCCTTCTTGTGCACTTCCAAGAGCCTTAGCTAACTTTAGGTGTGTATAATCAGGTGCATCATCCAAGCAGCTCACTAGAAAGCCAAATCAATACAAATAGATGTACAGCTCCAGAATAACTTATCCTACCAAAGTCGGGTCTAATGAATCACCCTTTGAAGGTGTCATTCTGTTGTTTACAGAAGAAATCTAGTTGATAAGTTTAGAGAAGGTCAGAGTACTGTAGATTTCCCTCGTGTTTGTCCATTCCTTGGTTATTATAGCTAAGAGAGGCTCCGTCCAAGATTGTCAAGTCGGCGAGCCATGACCAGTCCAATAACTAAGTGGAGTGGTGCAGGGAGTTCAGCTCCTCAGCCACATCCATGAGGATGGGTGAGAAGAGCAGCAGACTGCCCAAAGCAGTGAAGTGGCTGTGATGCCAAAGCCTGCTTTGCCTGTGTCACTGGTGTCAGGGAGGGACTTAGAATATGCTGTTCTTAGAAACAAGCAGCTGCAACCACCTTTTCAGCTTTTCTGATGGCAGTAAAAGCAACAAGCATAGTTCTCCCAAACTTTTTCCATTATGGCTCTTCTCTTTTTCTGCTTTTAATGACAGGACCTCTGGCTCTGCACCCCAAGCCCTTAAGCTACAGACCCAGTAAAGACCAAGGGAGCAGTCCTAACAGAGGGCAAGCAAAAACCAAGCACCAGAGACATTTTAGAGGAACTTGTAATGAAGAGGCCGAAGGGTCTCTCAAAATCAGCAACAAAATGTGGAGACTATTTAGAACAGATATTTGCAAATTTATGCAGTACACAGTAGAAAAATCTGTCAGCAGTCTTCAGATACTGAGAGGTGGTTGTTGAAGTGAAGATGCAATCAAAAACAAAGAAATAAACCAAACAAAAAGGCTGTCCAATTTGTGATTTCTCAAAGTGGACAGCTTTTCATTACCCAGTGTTTTCATGGCTGTGAATCACGCTATTAAGAAACAACTGTGGGATGAGTCACACAATGGAAATCTCACTGTAACTCATTTCTTGCGACTGCACTACAAACACACAGAGGAAATGTATCCCTGCCTGAAGCACAGCACTGCTGCCAGCCATGCCCTTAATGCAGAAAAGCTCTTAATTAATCATGATTAATTCTGAGTTACTTATCTCTCAGTCCTGTTTCTGAAGATACCTCCCTTCGTTTTCAGCTAAATGAGCACTTAGATACTTTCCTGAACTAGAATATGCTCTTTAAATGAAATTCCTGAGTTTATATACTTATGTGTTAGTACAGCAGAAAACACACAAAAAATTTAATATGAAAACCTGAATTATGAACACTGAAAAATGTAAACTCCCTATTAAGTACTGATTTGAATTTAAAAGTGCCATATTGTATAATTTAAAGGCTATATATTTGCTAACTTAAAATACATCCACTTAAGAATATAACATTAAGCACCAATAAAAGATGCAACAGTCTAGCAGAAAAGAAATAAATAATATTGTTGCAAATAACACAAAGATATACTAATCAAAACTAAGAAATAAAGATTTTAGTGCTAAAAGGCTAAAAATAAGGAGCCTTAAAAAAAGGCTTCACCATTAAAATTCCACTAAAAGGGGTGACACAAGAAGGGTTATGAAGGAAGCTGTGAAACTTGATCTCCTTTTGTGTCCCTCAAGACATGCCCTTCCCTTCCTCGTTAGAGCCTTTCTGCAGTTTCTCTCCTTTCCTTGACCAACCTGTAAAGGCAGAAAGATTTCAAAATAGATGTTTCCAAAAGTCTGTTTAGATTAGAGTGCTATTTTTTAAAATCCTTTTACAGAACAAATAAAAGTGAGTCATATGCATAGGTAATGGTGCTCTTAACATTTAAAATCTAACTGATAATACGATGCCATGTAAGCCTCAAAAGAAAATACCATCTTGCAAAACTGGATGAGAGATATATCTGACAGTGTGATTTCTCTCATACTATTATCATCTTGCTGCATTATCTCTTCCTGCCAGCAAGAAAGTAAATATTTGAGGATTTCATAAGCAATATGTTAAAAATTTGAGATAGCAATTTTGACCATAACTTGTGACAGATCTTTATTACAATTGTTTTCCCATGTAATATGAGCATTAACTAATTGGTTAATACATCAGTTGAATATATTGATGTCTTAACTCCAGGACAGTGTTACAGAAGAAATTTTAAGGAGTAATACATCTCTCCTATGGAAACTCGGGAGGTTTTTGTTTGTTTGTTTATTTCAAGAGTAATTATAAAAGAAGAAAAACCTACCCCATTTCTTACTAGTATAATTTAACAGTAGAATTCTTCCTTCATACTATTAAAGATCACCATTATTTTCAGAAAAGATTTTGCTGAGGAAGACAGAAAGGGGGTTGAGTTATATATGATTAGGAACATCAAATGTTTTATTTATACGACAGTCGAAAATGCTTTGTCCTTTCATGAAAACAAACTTTTTTGTGATTGATGCAAAATCTATTTTTATACGTGAACATATAAGCCTTATATGCAAGGCAAGTTATATGTTGTTATAACTTATTGTGTTTAAATCCTTTTGCTTAGAGCTCAATTAATAACTGCAGGATTTTGTCTGTTTGTTTGGAAGACAAGTTTAATAAATGCATAAACCAGTTTCAACTTAATTAAAACAGTCTTTTCTTACAAACAGTTTTTCTGCCAAAAACTTTTTAAAAATAACGAGAAGTTCCATTTTAGGTCAACTGACAAGAGTAATTCAAACCAAGAGCTTTTGTCCATATCCTAAAATGTTGCTGCTTTCCTCCTTTTAACAAAATGTTCTTTTGAAATAAGAGAGAAGTCAAAACACTGCATTTAGAAAACATCAAAACATTTTATTGTCTCTGAAATACAGTTTTATTCTTAAATGACCAATAATGCCTGTGCTATATACAGAGGGATAGACTGGAAAACAGTTGGAGGTGGTGCTTCAATACAGTTCTGCCTCTGACTTAGCTATAACAAATGCATAAATTAAAATCACAATAGAAGTCCACCAAGCAGCTTAAAACAGGGCTTTGGAAAGTGAAATAAATCCCCTCCATTCCTTTCCCACGCTTTTGATGGGCTTAGCCATAGCTTAATATTGATGTATGTACACCATTAGAAAAGAGGGGAGAAATCATAGTAATTGTCATAGAATCATAGAACATCCTGAGTTGGAAGGAACCCACAGAGATCATCGAAGTTCAGCTCCTGGCCCTGCACAGGACAGCCCCAAGAATCACACCATGTACCCAAGAGCATGGTCTAAATGCTTCTTGAACTCTGGTAGGATTGGTTCCAGCACCCAAACACCCTCTGGGTGAAGAATCTTTTCCTAATATCCAACCCAAACCTTCCCTGATACAACTTCAGGCCAATCCCTCGGGTCCTGTCACTGGTCACCACAGAGAAGTAATCAGTGCCTGCCCCTCCTCTTCCCCTCAGAAGGAAGTTGTAACTGCAGTGACATCTCCCCTCAGTCTCCTCCAGGCTGAACACACCCAAAGCTCTCAGCCTCTCCTCACACAGCTTCCCCTCAAGGCCCTTCGCCATCCTCGTTGCCCTCCTTTGGACAATCTCTAACAGCTTAATATCTTTCTTATACTACAGTGCCCAAACCTGCCCACAGTATTGCAGGTGAGGCCACCCCAGTGCAGAGCAGAGGGGGACGATCCCTTCCCTCGACTAGCTGGCGATGCTCTGCCTGATGCCCCCAGGACACAGCTGGCTCTCCTGGCTGCCAGGGCACTGCTCACTCATGTTCAACTTGCCATCCACCGGGACCTCCAGGTCCCTTTCCATGGCACTGCTTTACAGCATCTCATTCCCCAGTTTGTATTCCCCATTTCTTTACTGGAGTCCACTGAAGCGGCTTCTGGTAACTCCCAGGAAGTTTTTGTCAAAATTCTGTCAATAAACTCAAGGGATTTTATCCCCAGAAATACAAGTTACATCTTTTTTGCCACAGCTGAAAACCACTGATAGAAGTAACATTTTTTAGGGCACTGATCAAAATAAGATGAAGTGACTTTCCTGAGTGTAGTAGGCAGCAGGTAGACTTCTCACTGCAGGTGCTTTTAATTGATGCCAGTTACTGGGCTGACCATCTTTACTCAATATGCTGGATATGTTGTGAATTTTGTCACCACTTGTTTGGCTCTATCATATATCATTTCACAAAGCACTAGTGGAGTTCAGGAGGCTGCCTGAGTCAGACATGGTGCAGCAGCAGGGATGGTTCAAGGCTTAATAAACAGTTCCAATAGATACTGCAAGAAAAGCATTTGGAAAATATCTTGTACTGAGTTTCATCTATTGATGAATTGAGGTAAAGATGAATCAATAGAAATCTTCTGGAACAAATTTTGCGCTCAATATAAACTGCATAATCGTATCAATGCTCATTCAAGAGGCTGAAAAATAAAAGTGTGGTAACTGAAGAAATAAGAACTAGATGACAAAGCTCGGCCAGGTCACAACACTTCAAATAGGGACAGTAAAACCTCCATAAAACACTTGAACTGGGTGAGGATTTCACCCCTGTATCCTCAGGGGGGTTTGTGATGATATTTCAGTCATTCACATTCGCATGAACTACTATTAATTTTCTTTTCTTTATGAATAAAAGATTTTACTTCAAAAGAGTTAAGCCAAAATTTTGCTATTTTAAATGTCCTCTTTTTCATCCTTCCTTGTCATTTGTGTATTTGTTTATTTAGGATCTCTTGTCAGATTTGAATTTCCAGTGCTGATACCTCATTAGGCTGTAAGAACTTCAAGGAGAAAAAAACAAATTGCAAGATAAAAAAACCCACAGCTTTTTGACCCATATTTATGGCTGAAAACTGTAATAATAAATCATCAATGATCCTGGAGAGCGGAAAGAATAGGTTTCTCTACTGCTAGCTCTGTACTAAAAGTCAGTGCTTCTTTTGGGGAAAAGCATACAAGAATTTTCTCTTTATTACTTGTCTAGATCATTATTCCTATAGAACTTCTTAATGATAGTATAATATAATGCAAAATTTTTAAACTCCACATAAGGTGTTCTCACCTGCTGGGTTCCATTTAAGAACCCTAGAATAACTCTTGATAGGTAACACCAAGTATTTGCTCTCTGACAGTTTTACCTTTTATTTCACTAATGCTCGTGCTTTAACAATTTCCAGGGATGAAATTTCACTACCCAATACCACTTTATTTGTAATCTGAGAACCTCAAGAACACCCCTACTACAAAAATGATCAGACCTCTTAATTTTTTTCTTCAAATGAGGCTTTAAACTGCTGTGAAACATTTCCCTTCCCAAGGGTTAGTACACATTCTGACACAAGCACATAAGTAACAAAGTCAAACCTTTTAAAATGTAAGTCTTCTAAAAAGAAAATATCACATTTGCCTGGCAATAAACAAAAGCCCTTATTTGTCAGGGACAGGAAGAAGGATTTTGTGGTATCTATTAACATATCCAGATTTAAAATGAATATTTAGCACTTTTATTGCACCTGAAATGTGAAACTCAAAAAAAAAATGTACGTAAATCTATGACTGAAGCTATGAATTTTTAATGCATGTTACAAAAATTATTTACTTTGAAATCTTCTTTTCCTTCAGGTGATGGATTACCAGCTTCATTCTGACAACTGAGGAAGCTCAAACACAGTAGTATTGGAAGTTTTCCTTTCCTGCTCAGACTTTATTAATCTCAGAACAGGCAGAGCTACTTTTCATGTCCATGTGGACCCAAAGACTTCACATTACATAAAAACAATGATTATTAACATTTAGGAGGTTCAGAATGTGTTTCAGATTTCTTTGCTCAAAGATAAAATAGCCAAGACGAGCTGGGAAAAGTAAGAGAAAGTAAGCAGGAGAAAAAGCATAAGGATATAAGAAAAGAGAAAGGCAGATTCTTTCCATTCATATTGAATTTTAGGATGCTCTCAAGCTTATCAACATCAAGTATAATTTAAAAGGGTAACTTGTTCTGTAAACATCATGTAGGGCACTGACAGAAAAAGATGTGCTTTTAAACTTCAAGCTAACCTTTACTATGGAAGTTCAGATTTACTGCTTCACTGCTGAAGGGTCTCTATTAGTTGTCAAGATCTTTAGCAAATTCTTGCAAGCAACGATTCCTACTGATATAAAACCGTCAGCAAAATTTTACTACCCATATTTCCCACCAAATGTTCAAAAAGTTATATTTATCTAAAATTATCCTTCACATAGCTGAATGATATGTCTTAATGCTTTACTACTTTACTGCAGCAAATATAAAATAAGTGAAGGGAATTGACATTATTCATTGAGTAATTTTTAAGAGGGTGTGTTAGGAAGGTTTTTACTGTGCTTAATATGCATCAAACTGCATAGGTTTGAATTTGTAGCTTCTTTCTACTTAACCATCAGATCAGAAAATGACAAAATATTTTTTTTTCTTAAAAGACAATAAACAAAATATTTCTGTTTAAAAAATATGTCTTCCAGACATTATTTTTAAATCACAAGGAATTATCTCTTTCCCAAATGTATATGGTCAAACAAATTAACAATAATTTACTTATGAGAGGGCTACCCAAAAATCAAAATAATAAAGTTATAGGTGTTGGAAGCAAAGCTTTTGTTGGGAGTACATTGTATTCCTACCCCTCATCTCTTTAATTACCTCCCTTGGTGCTATGCCTTGATTAAATTACTTTATTATCTCACATGAAAATTTAATTTCAACTTTCCCCTCCCCTCTTTCTGAACTTGTAAAAACATTATTTTTGTAAAAGAACATTTTCTCTAAAAAATTGTTTCTAAACCAACTAATTTTAAACAAGAGGCTTGATTTAGCAAATGTTAAAACTGCATGTTTGATTATTTTTTCACTATAACATTCTTAAAAAAAGACACTGGTCAAGTTTTTCAGCTTTAATTTAATGACAGAACTAGATGAAAAAGCTGATATGAGAATATTGTCCTACATCTCTAGAGTTGCACATAGTGCTGCTAATTCCTAGTAGGTTTTTTCTCTTGAAACTATTTTAATGCTTTAAGATGTTCTGTGGGACCCTGTTTACAGTAAGTACAAATAGACACTCAAATTGTGTGCTTCATTCCAAACCCTACGAAATGTTGTTCATGTAAGCGCTGAGTAGCCAGGAGCAAGTCCTGTGGTAAGGAAAAGCCTTAAGTACCAGAATCTGCTTCATGCCACTTCTTCAGAAGAAAACTGTTAACTCCAGACTTAACTGTCACAGCCCAAATTAGATCATGGAATATCATAGCCCAAATTAGAACACAGAATATCACAGAATGTTCCAAGTTGGAAGTGACCCACAAGGATCTTTGAGTCCATACAGGGACTGAACTCCTACCCTCGGTGTTGTTAGCACCAGGCTCTGACCAACAGAGCTGATCTCAGGGTCTTGGGTACAAAGGCAGGCACTATTACAAGGGTGAGAGTATTTCATTTTGCTGCTGCTCTCACCCAAATGGATATAATTCAACTTAACCACACAGTGAGGGTGTGATCTATGCTCATCACAAAAGTGATGACTACCAAGTCCCACACAAACAGAACAATTAACAAAAATAAAGAACATATATTCTTATCCAGTCTGGAGAGATTAAAGCATTGCATTATCAATAGCAATAAAGCTCCTGATGAGGAATTATTTTCTTTCCTGTCAGATGAGGTTTCATTTCTTGCTCATTACTGTGAGAAACATCACATTCACAAATAAAAAAGAGACGATCTCCTGAGCTCACTCTAAAAACAAGTACAGCTCACAGTAAGACAATTCTGATTTCTCAAATCAGGATAAAAAATTAAAAAAGGTTGTGGGGTTTTTTTGTTTCTTTTTTTTTGTTTTTTTTTGAAAGGGGGTTATTTAGTCTGCACATCACCTATATGTGCACATGATGACTGGAATTGTTTTAGTTACACACACCTTTCTGGACTGCAAGGAGTGAGGGAAGAATAAAACGTCTGCCTGAGAAAGTTCATATTTTTGCACTTGACTCTAAAGAGCAACATTTGAAATGGAGGAATTCACACTGTCAGGAACAGCACCATGTAACAAATTAGTGTGAATTGCATCCCCAGGGAACACAAATCAACACCACCACCTACTAATTCTTTCCCCACCCCACCTCCATACTAATTTGAGATTCTTTTATGACTAAACAACTCAGAGTAATTTCAGGGTAGTGAGACATGAGTCCAGATTGAACACCATCATGTTACAAACACAAAACAAAGCATAAGCCTAACAAATTAAAAAACACAGAGAGGAAAAAAAAAAGGCACTGTAGGGATCTAGCGGTTTAAAGAGTAAACTGAAGAAGAAGTCACTTCCTGCTAGAATGGGACTCATTCTTCAACACTACCTGCTAATATTGCAGCTACAGATGAGAAGAGATTATTAAAAAGCTGCCTGGCTGATATCCCTGCTAGCATAGCATCTGAAACATGGACAAACCTGTCAGCCACACCACCTTCTCACACCTACCACTGAAAAATACCCTAGCATTGTTAGAACACTTTCAGAAAAGAAAATGGCTACAAATAGGATGCAAATATACCCTTGATAAGTGGAAATATAATGGACCTATATGGTGCAGAAGGCACAGACTGTTTTTTTTTTTCATTGAGTTTATAGGACAGTTATTCACTCAAATTCTCCAAAGTGTGTATTCTAGTGAAGAGCAGCATCTTATTAATGCTTCTAAGTGCTTTTGCAAAGCAAATGTTAAGTAACATTTACTGTACTTTGGAGACTTGTGACTCATACTCCGCCTCCAACAATCCTTGGTTCCTGTTATAATTAGGAAATACTATTTGTTTTCATGCTAGTGCCTAGAGACCCTATTCCTTGGCACAAGGCACCACAGGAATATGCAGGTGATGGACCTTTTAGTGTAAGCTCAGTAAAAGTACTCTAAAAATAGAAATAGAAATATCTCTGTCTACCACTTCTCAGATGCAACATAAATAGCATAGGAGTCTCTGAATATATTAATGATTTTATAAGCATACTCAGTTCTGAAGATGTTGAGCACTTCAGTGCAGGAAGAACTCCGTAGCATATGGCAGTCCTATGAAAACCCTGTTTATAGTGACCACAAGCCTCTCTGTACTGGGAAAAAATGCTGGTCTGGGATTAAAAAGGCAGTCCAAACCCATAAACTACAGCTGTGCTCTACATGATTTGTTTCACCCGTGTCATTTGCTGTCTTTGTCCCCTAATTCCCCACTGAAGAGGGGAGGAATCTCTGTCAGACACTGAACTTTAGGACACTTCAAGTTGTTAGGAACTTAGACCCTCTGGCAGGAAGGTGGGAAAGGCAGGGCAGACAGTGGAGGAGGAGAGGGTACACAGAATTATCAGAACGGACAGACAATTTAAGCAGAGAATATAGAATTCTTTGGCGATAATACATTCTGTGCTGCTTCTTTCTAAGCCTCTTCCACTGTGCACAACCTCCTCTTTTAAAGGTACAAACAATGCTCTTACTGTGCTGTTTAAGTAACCGTGGTTTTTGCACAACACCCCCACAGGACAACCTTTGAGTACCTCTGAGCAATGGGAAGTTGGATCTCAGCAAGAAGCTGACAGCCTTCCACAGGCAACACCGGGGATGCTACAGCAGAGCAGACAGAGAGCCATGGCAACCAGGCATCTTAATTGGAGCATGTAACTACTTGTAATAGGCAACCTTAATTATAAGATAGGTGACACATTAAAGACTAAAGTCTCTGACCTCAGTATTTGTTTATATCTACTGCTTTAGAGTTGTCTGGAAAAAATTCCAAACCCTTTTGGATTCTTAAAATTCAGATTTACATAGTTAAAACTGAGTAGGGGAAAACCAGAATACAATAATAAATGTAATAAATAAAAAAAACCAAACCCAAACAACAACAACAACAAAAAGAAACAAAAACCACAAAACCAAAAACAAAAAAGTAGAGATCAATGCTCTGGGTCAGTAAAATATTCTTATTGCTGATTTCTAACAAGCTCCAAGTTTTTATTTACGTGAACAAGATCAACACATCCCCAACTCTACCTCAGTCTTTTATAACTCTACACTATACCCAAAGACTAAGCAGGTGCTAATGTTATATAAATGTCATTTTTCTCTCAACTCCTGACAACGAGTTTTCTAAAAAAGCATTTAAAGGCATTCTGAGGCTCTGCATAAACAGTCCTTATCTACTGACTTCATAGCCATTATGTAGAAACGTGGTTTGAAGTTAACCAGGAAGTTATCTGTCCATCAGCCAAAACTGGCAGTGTTATATTTGCATAAGAATATCCTCACACTTGTAGGAAAATAAATGACAGACAGAATTTAGAGTTCTTTATGGACAAAGATGAAATTCAAAAAGGGACCTAAAAAGTGTACATGTTAATTAGCCAGAGTATTTCCTTTTTTCCATTTTTTTAATCCTACAGTCACAATACAATGGTGATTTGCAACCTTAGAAGCAATGGGAGGTATAAATACACTTGGAGCTCATATCAATTTTAATAAAATAATTTTCTGTGGAAATTACATACTGAACAAATAAAGATAAGAATTAATGGGTTCTTTCTAATATTGCAATAACCATTTTCTGAACATTCTGTTTCCTCATAAAGTGTGTTAATAAAAGAGAACAAAACCTCCTTGTTGTGAACAATTCTGAAGGAAACTGAAAACTTTTTAGATGTAATGGTACAATATTTCACCTGTGTAGATAATTTACAAATCTGTTGGACATATATTAGGTTCATTTTCAATGGAACACTTTCTTCGTAAGATTCCATCTCCTCCTGCTACTTATCCCCTTAACATTTATGCTCTCACTATAATGGGATTTAGTAGCACAAGTGGGTTAAATTCTTATAAAATAAAATCCCATTTCATGGAAATTTTCCTGGTAATTACAGCAAGAATAAGGAGAAATACAGAAAATGCATTGTATGTGGCATACAAAGAAAACTGTGTCTGCCTGGAACATTATACAACCTCAACAGCTCTAATGTAATTCAGAGACTGAAGAATTGAGGTGACCAAGAGAATAAACAAGCTGTGAATTCTCACTGCCTAATGCAAAAATTATAATAATAAAAAACTTAATTTGGTTCTTTTATTTCAACTGAATTTAAAAGTCACACTGTGAAGAAATAAATGCCATTCTATGAACTACTGTTAGTTTACCTTGTATCATGTTCTTGTATCTGACAAAGAAAATGAATCATATTAGACATGTTTATGTTCTGTTTGGTTTTCTCTAATGTTGTGCCGGATGACAAAGAATTCAGGGATATTGATTTGTTTTAAAACAAACTGTTTCAATCTAAAATTAAGCAAAAAAAAAAAAAAGCACAGAACATTTCTTCCACCTTGCTTTTTTTCAAAAAGTTTGAGCTGTCCAAAGCATATACTGTCAGCCACATGTTGACATGTTATTATGATTGCCTCCAGTTTTATTAGTAAAAAAAGTATATCATGCATTTACAGAAACACAATTGTCTGGGGAATAATATCACACTGAATGAAAAGCAGCCTACTTATTCTTTAGCACTGTAACGGTGGCAGGTCGTGTCTTACCTCCATGCCATTAAAAATAATATCTTCAAACACCTGGCACTGGCATTGTGCTTAGCTGGATATTTTGTGTAAATTGTGCATAATCAAAACCTCTAGAAGTTGTCTATTTTGTGTTCTACAGACTTAAATACCAAACAACTGACTGTCTCTGCAGTTTCAGGAGAGTGCCAGCACAACATCATTCATGGCACAATTTAAGAGTGAAAAAATTAATTGATGGAAGATAAGATGTAATGCATGCAGAATAAAACTACCTTAGGAAAACCAATATATACCTTTCTTTTTTTTCTTTTTTTTTTTTTTTAAGCAAACAACTAAGTTAAGCAGAAGTCTAAAAGGGGAACAATGCCAGAATGATGGCCTTGAACACTATATTTTAATCAAAGGAAAATATTTGTATTCCTCCAAGAAAAACAAACAAAGAGATCTAGATAGATACCCAAACTTTAAGATGCTTATTGAGTTCAACTTTTGCATCACCTTAAGTCCCCTATCATGAATTTATTGTTTATTTATTGTTAACTGAGGGAAAAATAATCTTCTGGTATCAAACTTCAAGGCAAAATAGCTATAATGTCTGTCTCATTAGTCTGGACATATATTAGACAGATTGACTATCCCAGTACATATGGGACAAAAACCCCACCAAAATGTCCATTAAAAGCATCTCAGATGCTTTGTCATTTGCATCTGTTGTTTTGCAGGGGACTTCTGTTCTATAAACTAACTTTAACTCTTAAAAAAAATACTATTTTTTTAAGTTAATGAATTCAAGAAACTTCCTTGTCCAAGTTTTCACAGTTGAACTGACAACAAAGCCAATTTATCAAAATAGGAGAAAAAGAAACAGTAGATTATATAAGCTCCAAAGTATCGCTTAGTCTGAGTGTTGCAAATACAGCTGGTTCTTTTGCTACCACAGTTCTGGCATCCTTGTAAGTCATTATTAACAATGTGCATTTAGTACTAGTAGAATTTCAGCTTCCAAAGAAATACAAACAGCCATTCCGCATAGAAATCCTGTTTTATAAGACACTTATGAGCTATGTGAGATCAGACCATAAAAAGTACTAACCAGAAACCATGCTCAATTTAGTGTTTTTACAATTAGCAATTTAAATTATATCACAGTTGGTCATATTCTACACTGTAAGAGAACAGTATATAGTTTAACCTAAGAACTGTAGCAAAGGACAACTCCGTCCTCACAGAACTGTTTTATCAGTAGAATCTGCACTTTGGACCTCATGTCTACTATATTAAACATGGGTCTAGGGACTTTTCCCATATGGAATACTGTGAAAATCCAGCTTCTAAAAAACCAAAGGGTGCTAGACAATAAACTTAATTCCTTCTGCTCAGTTCTCAGCCCAGACAGGAAACTATTTGACATGGTATCTCACCAGCATCATACAAGCAAAAGAGAAACACATTCTCCAGGGAGTCACAAAAGAGGACAAACCAAACCAAAAATGCATCCTAGTACACACAGTAGGTTTGTTGCTCTGAAAATTCAAAACATCCTCCTGGAGACACAAGGAATCAGCTTCTGCTGATTCTGCTTTAGCTCAAGAGAAACAGTACAGTTGGGTTTCCTTTACTTCACTTTATTATCAGAAGAAAACACAGAAAACGGGAGCTGTGTGGTTTCTACACCCTAAAAGATGGCCAAAAATTCTCTCCAAGGCAGACAGTAACAGCAGAGCAGAAATGAACCCACCTGAAAGGTCTGTGTTGAGAAGACTCATAAAATAAATCCCTATAAACTCAGATGGGACAACTGTGTTGCTGCTCTCAAGGTTTAAATTAATGGTTGTAAGGAGTCTATTAAAATAAGAAGCTGATTTAAAATGTTAAAATATTTAGGAATTAAATCTAAAGTACCTCTTTGTGCACTGGTGTACATAAATGCACTTCAAAGACTAGAGACTGTAAAAATGCTACTATATAATCAAGAAAAAAACCAACTTTCTTTTTCGGACTTTTAAAACAGGGGAGGAAAAAGCAAATACAACACCAAATAAAAGACAGCCAATATACTGGTGTGCCAATGTCATGACAAAGCAGATCCATCATTCAAGTTCAGAGCTGACTTCAAAGTCAAGCCTGCTCTGAGCCTGGGACTGGACCTCAAGAGCACCACTAAAACAGCATCATCACATAATAGATAATTGATATTTTAGTGGTCCTATTCTGGTAGACTACAGCGAACATTAATATCGCTTCAGTCATAAACAATTTACTATGAAATTAGGGTGTTCTGTTCTGCTTCAACCTGCAGCAACAACTTCTGCTAAGTGTCAGTGTAATATGAATCTGTCAGAAGGAAGGAAGAAACATAACTAATTGAATAGACATCCTCACAGGAAATTACTATACATAAAACTTCCTTTTGAATTACTATACATGGGCCTGTCTTTGAGTTTGGGGTTTTTTGGGGGGTAGCAAGGGAGGGGAAAAGCAGCAATTTAGGATTTCATACCATTTCTTCAACATTTCCAGAAGTACAGTACAATATTTTAAGTAATTTCAAATAAAACATGATACTGCCTAAATTTCTTAATGACCTAAAATGGTTGCAGTACAATGAGTTTTCAGTGAAGAAAGTTGAAACAAGTCAGCTGTGGCAGTCAAATGGCTCCTCCACATGAGAAGAGGCTAAATAGACTGCAGCTTTTCAGCTGGAAAAAGATGTGACTGAGGGGATGTAGAATAACCACTTTAAAAATTCAAACAGCCTGGAAAAGGTGAATAGGAAATGATTATTCACAATTCAAGAACCAGACAGAGCCAAATGATGTTATCAGCCTGTAGTTTAAAAAAAAAAAAAAAAGCACTTTGCACAAAGCACATTAAAGTAGTAACTCACCTCCAAAGAATGAGTAGAAATCAAAAGATCTGCTTCCAAGACAGGAAGAGGCACATTCACAAAGGTTACCTCCACCTCTCATACAGATCCTGGCTCCAGGAGTTTTGAAATTGCAAACCAGCAAGTGCTGAGAGTGCACCTCTTCCCATGCCCACAGCCTGTGCTGCCAACCATCTATTGCTGGCTGCTTTTACACAGCCTCGAGATGGGCCACTGCTCTGAGTCAGGGTAGCAGATGCTAAATTTATAATTAAGGTGCCCACTCCCCTTTGCAAGGATACCTCTGTGATGGGCTGGGCAGGAGAGAGGAAAGCAGTCAGAGGGAGCACCTTCAGCTGAATTATTTACAGGAGTGAAGAACAGACAGTAATTTCACAGACATATTTTTCTTCAGACTACGAGACAATCATAGAACTGTTTAGGTTGGAAAAGATCATTGTGTCCAACCATTAACCCAGCACTGCCAATTTCTCTGCTAAACCGTGTGCTTAAGTGCCATAACTACATGTGTACCTCCAGGACTGATAATGTCTTCACTTCCCTAGGCAGCCTGTTCCAGTGCTTGACAACCCTTCTGGTGAATAGATTTTTCCTAATATCCAATCTAGGACTCCCTTGGTGCAACCTGAGGCCATTTCCTCCCTTTCTGTCACTTTTTACCCCATCACTTCATACAACTGGCATTGGCCCATTGATCCAGCCTGTTCAGATTCCTCTGCAGAGCTTTCTGCCCTCCAGCAGATCAACACTCCCACACAACTTGTCATATGTGAACTGACTGAGGGTGCACTTGATTCCTTTGTCCAGGTCATTGATAAAGAGATTAAAAACAGTGCTTCTCCCAGTACTGAGCCCTGGGGAACACAGGACTGGCCACCAACTGGATGTCACTCCATTCACCACCACTCCTTGGGCTCGGCCATACAGACAGTTTTTTAACCAGCAAAAAGTCATCTGTTCAAGCCAAGAGCAGACAGTTTCTCCATGAGAATCTTGTGAGAAACAGCATCAAAGGCTGTATTAAAGTCCATGTACACAACATCCACAGTTTTTCCACAATCAACTAAGCCAGTCACTCTGTCATGGAAGGAGATAAGATTGGTCAAGCAGAACCAGGCTTTCTAAACCCATGCTGGCTGAGTCCAATCCCCTGATTGTCCTGTAGTCACTGTAAGGAAACTTGTCCTGCTGCTTTAAATAAACTCATTATGAGGGTGAAGAGAGGATCACCCTTTTCAAGCGTCTGAATCAGATTCCCTCGGTGACTACTCCCATGTGCAAGGGAAACAGAGCAAGGACACCCAGCACCAGCTCACCACTCAGCGCTGAGCCTGGGGAGCACACGGCACCGATCAACAGATGGCATCCCTCATTTGTATCTCATCAACATTCATGGCCACAATTTTCAATGATTAAACTATCAGAAAGATGTAACAAGCTCTCTAATTGGGAAAGAGGAAAGGGAAAAGAAATGATCATGCTTAGCCTCCTTGTTCTTGACAGCCTGAATGACATGCTTACATGATAGTTATTTAACAGGATCGTTACTTCCAGGATATGGCTGCTGTCAGCTGAAAGCTTGGGGCTGGATCCAAGAATGCTCAGTGAATACAGAGCATTGCAGAAAGAGAAGACAGACCCCAAATTCTACAGGCACAGCCCTGCTGCAGCCTCACTCTAGCAATGTGGCAGCCCAGGATGCTCAGCAGCCACACTCCACAGCCATCATGCTCCTCCATACTTGGAAATTTTCCATCTGTTCAGGACATTTTTGATGTGCCATTCCTGCCCCAGCAAAATCCAGGTCCTGGAATCAGTTGCTTGGCTGTGTAATTCTGCCAGAGCCTGCTTAACACAGCCCAAGGAGTCTCCAGCCAGCATTACAGAATCATAGAATCGACTGGGTTGGAAAAGACCTCCGAGATCATCGAGTCCAACCCTTGGTCCAACTCCAGTCCATTTACTAGATTATGGCACTCAGTGCCACGTCCTGTCTGCGTTTAAAAATTTCCAGGGATGGTGAATCCACCACCTCTCTGGGCAGCCCATTCCAATGCCTGATTACTCTC